>JAODAL010046366.1:0-31005 GCA_025379985.1 Phyllomedusa bahiana | reverse complement strand
CGGGTCCCCCCCTTTTGGTGGCATCACGTGCCCAGAGACATCAGGCCGTGTTGAAATTAATCTGCCTTGGAGACCGTCCACAACAGGTCAGGAGCTGTGGACGGCCCTCTCCGCAACGAGAACGAGAGCTGGCTGGGTGAAAAAAAACCTTGTGCCAGGCAAGGTGGTGTGCGATAACGGGCGAAATCTGCTGGCCGCCCTTAAGTTTGGGTAGGCTGGAGCACATCCCTTGCTGGCACATGTCTTTGAACCTTGTCGTCCAGAAATTTCAAAAAGCTACCCGGGTCTGGACTGCCTGCTGAAGAAGGCTCGAGGTCTGAGTTCGCACTTCGCCGTTCGCAACCTGCTTCGTCCCGCCTGGCGCGTTGCAGCGTCAGCTCGGCCTCCCCCAACCGTCTCATTGTTGACGTGGCAACACGCTGGAATTCCACCCTCCACATGCTCCAGCGATTGTGGGAGCAGCGCAATGCCATTACGCAGTACGAAGTGACACATCACCTGACAAGCAGCGGTACGCACCTCGGGGAGTTGAACCACTGAGAGTGGAGGCAGGTGAAAGAGCTCTGCACCATCCTTGGCCAGTTTTGAAGAAGCCACCAAAATGGTCAGTGCGGACAATGCCCTTGTCAGCATGAGCATTGTGGTGATCTTAGATCTGGAACGATCGTTGGACACTCTGAAACATCAGGTCCCGCCAGCGGAAGGAGACGGACACAGATGCAGACACGGAGCCTTTCTCTCCGTCAAATCCACAAGGCCCGACAGTTTCTCAATTTTATCGGTCTTCATTAGGCAGTGGTTCAGGGTCCAGAGCTAGTGCAAGGCGGCACCTCAGCTCTCAGGGTGCATCATCTGAGGCAAGACAGGGCTGTGTTGAAGCTGTGCCGGAGGAAGCGGAGGAGGAGGAAGAGGAGGATGAGGAGGAGGAATTCCTAGACACCGACGTCCCTGCCTTGGAAAGAGGTTGGCGTGAATTTGAGACAGATGAGGAAGATGAGTTTGCTAGTGCCCCTCGACCCAGAGGCTTGGGAACACAAGGCTCCATCTCTCACATGAGTGCTTGGATGCTCCATTCCTCCAACTGATCCTCGAATTTAGGCCATAAAAATGAACAAGAGTTACTGGGTTGCCTCCCTCCTGGATCCCGGTTTCAAAACAAAACTCGGCACTTTCCCTTTCCCCCCACCCAAATATAGAGTAAAAAAGCAGGAAATGGAGACCTTGCTGATTGAACATCTGGAGACTGTGTTGACGATTGCGTTGGCTAACGAGATTGATCGATAGTCGATGGGCGGCCGCTATCGTAAGGGTTTTTTGATAAATGAGCGTCGATTATGAGCGATGACCATTATAGTCTATGGGAGAGCAACAACACCTTCATTATTACACCCAAACAAGATGGAGAAGCTGAAATTAACATCCACAACAGTCAAATGGATAAGTGCTACATCTTAAGTGCAACACACTTAGTGTTTGTAAATAGACACAGACAAAAGTCACAGACCATTCACTATCCTGTCTTGTACACAGCCTGACCCTTAAACCCTGCATCACCTGCACAAATTGAAAAGTGCCAGTAGGCAAATTATGATTTTGAACCATCATCTTACTGAAACTGTACATTGAATATCCCTGTCCTGGGCCACGGCATGAGCCCCAAACCTGCAAGACCCCCACAGTTTAAAAAAGTGCCTGAAAAAAGGAGTCTTTCAACCACCATTTTATTTTCACTGGACCATTGACTATACCTGATCCCTGGGCCACAGCATGAGCCCCAAAACCTGCATGACCCCCACATTTTAATAAAAGTTGCCGGAAAAAGGTGACCTTTCACCACATTTTAGTTTTTCACTGGACATTTTACTATACCTTCCTGGGCCACAGCATGACCCAGGGCCGAGTTACAGTGGGTGGCGGGTGAGAGCCCAGGCTGGCATCCGTCATCTTTTAACACGGCAGGTTTAAAATGCCCTGATGACGCAGCCACGAAAACTGGTGTCGTGCTGAAGCGGAAGCGGAAGTGTGATAACTCCAGCCTTCCTCAGTACACCAGTCCAATACCTGGGTTAGCGCTGTGTCCCACCGTATGATGTGTGTACCAATTGAGCTTCACTTGTAAAAACTGGTGGGTTAACGCATTCCTGTTACAGACCCAGGTGCCCCTTTATCTTGGCATTCTTTTTCTCATTTTAACTCAACATGCTAAGGAAAGGTCCCCTCTGTACTTTGGTTCATCTGTCCGTGCTCCATACTCCATGTCCTCTGAATAACCTACATCTGGTAAAGTTTTTTCCTGTACCTCCCATGTACAATGTCTAGAGAATTTTTTTAACAGCATATTTTAGTAACATGCAAAGTTTTTTAGTACTGTTAATTCTAGAAAACCCACATATTTTTAAAAAAGGAATGGGAGAATCCACACCAGTGGTCTTTTTATTCTCTTTTTTTCATTGTATTAAATGGGATTTGTCCGTCAATACAGGGAGTTGAGTTAGCTTATTTAAAGATCTTGCAAAAGACAAGTCCATTTTTGCAAAATGTGTCCATAACAGTGTCCTACCTATTCCTGTTTATGACAGCGCCATCACCCGTGAGCCACTCTTGACAATTGATAAGAACAAATGTCTGTTAGAAACAACATTTTTTAGAATAGGACCTGTAGTATATCTGCATGTCACAGCAAAATGCCCCCAAAAATTCAAAGCATGACCCTTGAGCCACTTTGGTCAATTGTGAAGAACAAATGTCTGTTAGAAACAACATTTTTTAGAATATGACCTGTAGTAACTCATGTCAAGCAAAATGCCCCCAAAATTCAAAGCATGACATGAGCCACTTGCAATTTGAAGAACAAATTCTGTAGAAACAACATGTTTTAATAGACCTTAGCTGCATTCAAGAAAATGCCCCAAATTCAAATGTCTGCTAGCCACTTAAATTGTGAAGAACAAATATCTGTTAGAAACAACATTTTTTAAAATAGGACCTGTAGTATTGCTGCATTTCAAAGCAGCATGACCCAAAAAATTATAAAAATGACTTCTCAGCCACTATTAAAAATTGTGAGGGAGAAATGCCACTTAGAAGCCACATATCTGTTCCAAAGGACCATAATTATAGCTGTAATCTCACAGCTAACATGACCCCAAAAAATTAAAATATGACTTCTCAGCCACTATTAAAAATTGTGAGGAGAAATGCCACTTAGAAGTCACATTTCTGTTCCAAAGGACCATGATTATGCTGTATCTCACAGCAACATGACCTCAAAACCATTGACAATGCGAAAACTTCTAAGATAAAGTGAGGAAATGGAATACGGTGTTGTCATGAAACCTTGCTGTCTTTTACAGTCTCCTCACAGCAAAACCAGCAAAATGAACTGTTGGGAAAAGAGAATAAAAATTGCAGTAAGAAATGATCATTTTAAAAAAAAGTTTTCAAGAGGACCATTCTGTTTGAAAAGGAATGTGAAGTAGACTGCAACTAATCGGTGACCTCGGCATTGGGCCACAACATCATCAGAGATCCATGCCTGATTCATCTTGATGAAAGTCAAACGATCCACATTATCTGTGGAAAGCCGGATGCGTTTGTCTGTAATGACTCCTCCAGCTGTGCTGAAGGTCCGCTCAGATATGACGCTGGCTGCTGGGCAGGACAACACCTCTATGGCGTGATGAGCCATCTCGGGCCATTCATCCATTTTGGCTACCCATAAGTCTATTGGTCCGGGAACACAAGCAAAAAACATCGGTTGATGGAGACTCAGGATAGTTCGTAGCACCATAAGTCTTAAGCTGATCACTGTGTGTTGGATGTGTTGCCCAGCAATGCCATGCGTTGGTGAGGAGGTAAAACAAAGATTGCCAGAGGGTCACCCATTAGGCTTCTGCCACCTGCCTGTTGCTGCCGGGGCTACGCCTACTTGGCACTCTACGGGCTGACACGTCGCTTGATGTTGTTTCCACCAGTGACATTGTGGTTTACGTGAAGCAGACGCAACAGATGTCTTCCTGTTGATCAAATCAGCAAGGGCCCATTTCCTGCATTTTACTGCTCTTATTTGGAGGTGGGTGGAAGGAAATTGAGCTGATTTTTGTTTTGGTAGCGCATGGAATCCAGGAGGGTGGGCCCACCCAGTAACAGTTGTTCATTTTGATGCCCTTAGTTGCGAGTATCATTTATAGGAGGAAATGGAAGCATCCAAGCACTCATGTGATAGATGGAGCTTTGATTTCCCAAGCCTCTGGGGTCGAGGGGGCACTAGCAAAACTTATCTTCCTCATAACTTCCTCCTCCGCCTCAAATTCGCCGCAAACCTCCTTCCAAGGCCGGGACGTCGGTTTTTAACATGCGATTTCTAGGAATACCTCCTCCTCCACCTCCGCTGCCTCCGTCACAGCTTCAACACAGCCTGACTTGCCTGAGATGTATGCACCCTGAGAGCTGATGCGACCGACTTGCACTATCTCGGACCCGAACCACTGCCTAATGAAGACCTGATGAAAAATGTGTAACCTGTCGGGCTGTGATTGACGGAGAGGAAAGGCCCGAGTCTGCATCTGTTGTCGCGTCTCTCCTCCTTCCTGCTGCGGGACCTGTTTGTTCAAGTGTCCAACGATCGTTTCCACAACTAAGATCACCACAGATGTCTCAGCTGGAAAGGGCAATGGTCCGCACTGACCAGATTTGGTGCTTCTTTCAAAACATGGCCAGGATTGCAGAGCTCTTTCACCTTCCTCCACTCTCGGGTGGGTTCAACACCCCGAGGTTCCGTACAGCTGCTTGGTCAGGCCATGTGTCACTTCTTACTGTCTAATTGCATTGCGGCTGCTCGCCACAATCGCTGATCAGTGGAGGGTGGAATTCCAGCGTGTTGCCAACGTCAACATGAGACGTTGAAGGGAAGGCCGAGCTGATGCTGCAACGCAGCAAGGCGGACGAAGCAGGGTGCGAATGGTGGAATGCGAACTCAGACCTCGGCCTTCTTCACAGGCAGTCCAGACCCGGGTAGCTCTTTAGGAAATTTCCTGTGACGACAATATTCATGATATGTGCCAGGCAAGTGATTCTCAGCCCTACCGAATTAAGGGCGGCCAGCAGATTTCGCGCCGAAATCGCACGACCACCTTGCCTGGCACAAGGTTCTTTTCAACCCAGTCCAGCTCTCGGTTCCGTTGCTTTAGAGTCCGTCCACAGCTCCTGACCTGTGTGTGGACGGTCCCCTCCAAGGCAGATTAATTTCAACACTGCGGTGACACGCTGGGCACGATATTTTTTTTTATTTTGATGCCACCAGAGGGACCTTGGGGAAAGAGCCCTGCACCATCCCTGCGAGTTTTTGGAAAGCTGTGCGCCGAGCCAGGAGCCACCGTCACCCCCGAAGACATCCACCCAGCTCACCCAGGGAGCTGTCCAGAGATATAGCGCCATGGCCGTGCTTCTAGTCCATGTGTCGGTGGGTGAATGGACCTTTTCCGTACACAGATGCAGACAACGCGCTTGAAATTTTTAGATTGACACGTGGCTGGCAGGGCAGGGACGGCTTTTCTGGCAAAGAAATGCCTGCTCGGCACTGGTATTGGGGCAGATCGATGCATGACGTGGCGAACCCATCAGTGTCCACCAGACAGGAAAGGCAACATTTCCAAGGCCAAAAGCCTGGCAATGCCGACATTCAGGCTTTTGGCTTTGGGGATGGTTTTTGGGTAAAGTTTTCTTCTGCTTCCCAAACCTGGAAGACAGAAGGCTGGCTGCTAGACTGGCCGCCTGTACGGACGTGCAGGTCGTCAAACTGGCGGAGGATAAGGGTAGAGATGGGGTCTCTGTGTGCTGGTGTAACTCGCCGCGACGGTGGAGGCTGAAACGGAGGCTGATCCCTGTATCATGCTCTGAGAGACATGGGCAGCTGAGGACGCTTGGTGGTGGCGGAGGAGGGGAGGCTGAGAACTGAGGGTGGAAGTGGTTGGAGGCCCGGCGTCGTCTGCCGTTTGTTTGGCCAGTGTTCCCTTCCATTTCACTCATTGCATTCGCTGCATGTGACTAGAAATGTTGGTGTGGTTTAACCACTTAAGTTCTTTGCCTCTACTTAATGCGTTTACCCGGCAAAGGCTGGCAATATGACATCGCTGGGTGAATCAGAGTGCTTGCTCAAAGAAGGCCCAGGCTGAGAGGTTCCTGTAACTTTTTTGACCCGATAAGCGAGGGATCGGGTTTTGCGCTGACCGTGGCTGGCGGAATCATATCAGCGACTTCAGCGACCACGCCTTCTCCCTTTTTGTGGCGGACCCGTATAGACACTGACCTCCATTGTCTTCCTCCTCGTCCACTGACGAAGCGCATCGCAAAAGTGCAAGATTATTGCGGAAAAGACCAGGATGGATCCCGTAATGTCGTCATCATCATCATCATCAACACAGGTGACTTGGTTCGTCCTGACTTTCTGCATCCAGAAGCTGCGGCTACAAGCAAGGGCACTGCAAGGGCTGTTGCTCGGCCCGACCGCCGCCCTGGATTTTTCCGATTGAACGGCCTCCTTCACCTCCTCGTGATGCATCATAACTGGCGTCAGAGCAGACTAAATCATCCTCATGATCTTTTAACATGCCTCTGACCCCAAACCGCATTTTGTCATAAAGATGTCTTCAAGACAATAGGAAATATCCACAGTGGTGGGTAACACGAGTTGTATCATTTGGCTGCTTCATGTTGGACGGATGCTGATATGCTGAAGAACAACATTTGTGTCCGTAACTGCGAGGACGAGGAGCAAAGACTGCTAGATGCAGGTTGCATTACCACTGAAGGACGATTGCGACGATGTTCGTTACTTATATTCACAGGGGCCCGGACCCAGCGATGACAGGCCTGACGGTCCCTGCAACTGACGATCCGCTGGCATGCAGTTGTCGCCAGCACTGGAATGAGCACCTTCTCCTCCCCCGTACCTCTACCTCCATTTGCTACCCCCCTCTATTGCCTCGCTTAACCACCTGCATTTCGCTCCATGTTCAGAAATATAAAAATTTGAGAAGATGGAATAGTTTTGTGAAAGTCTCTATTAAAAGACGGCAAATCACAGCTATTCTCAATCCCTCTAATCAAAAAACAAAATTGGCTGGATTCAAATTTAACTGCAAGGATGTCTATCCACAACTCTGGACTGGGCACAAGTCCCAAAAAACACGTAAGCTTGTTATGTTTTGGTATGAATAACCAGTATTTTTTTTGTGCACCATTCCTTTCAATTCCACACTGTGGGAATATATAATTGCTGTTTTAGATTACGGTAGATGCTGGTCCAAGAACAATGCTGGGTGCGCAAAAGTCAAAAAGAAAACGACGTAACTGGTTATGTTTTTTTGGGGTATAAAAAAATGGCCAAAACGGTATTTTTTGCCCTTTCAATTCACCTGTGGTTGACTAATAGAATTGCTGTTTTAAGATTTACGTATGATGCTGGGGTCCAATGAACAAATGCAGGGTGAGCAAACTCAAAAAAAACACGTATCTGTTAGTTTTGGTAAATCAACAGATATGTGTTTTGCACCTTTCACTCACCCTGTGGTGAATAGAGAATTGCTGTTTTAAGATTTACCGAAGATGCTGGTGCGGACAATGAACAAGGCAAGGGTTGGTGCAAAAGGTCAAAAAACACTTAACGAGTTATGATTTTGGTATATAAACTAGTTATTTTTTGCACCTTTCAATTCACCTTGTGGTGAATATAGAAATGCTGGTTTTAAGATTTAAACGTAGATGACTGGCGTCAAGGGGAACAATGCTGTGAGCGGCAAAAAGTCCAAAAAACACTAACTGTTATTGTTTTGATATAATAAACGGTAATTTTTTTTCAGCTCTTCAATTCACCTGTTGTGTGAATATAGAAATTGATCTGTTTTGTAAGATTTTACGTAGATGGCTGTCTTCAATGTGAACAATGCTGGGTGTTCCAAAAGTGCAAAAGAACAACGTAAACTGTTATGTTTTGTAATATAATAGAACTGTATTTTTTTTGCATCTTTTAATTCACCCCTGTTGTGAATATAGAATTGCTGTTTAAGATTTACGTAGATGCTGCATCAATGAACAATGCGTTGGATGTGTGCAAGAAGTCAAAAAAACACACGAAACTGTTTATGTTTTGATATAATAAACGGTATTTTTTTTGCACCTTTAAATTCACCCACCTGTGTGAATATAGAATGTGCAGTTTTAAAGATTGTACGTAGATGCTGCGCGTCATGAACAAATGCTGGGGGGTGCTCAAAAGTCAAAAACACGTAACTTGTAATGTTTTGGGTAAATAAACCGATATATTTTTTGCACCTTTCAATTTCAACCTGTGGTGAATATGATAATTGCGTTTTTAAGATTTACGTAGTTGCTGGCGTCCAATTGATCAATGCCTGGTTTCGCAATGAATGTCAAAAAACACTATGTAGATTGTATTACCCCGTACGGATACAACGGTATTTTTTTGCAACAAACAACCGTGTGCTGACTACAAGAATTTGTGGATTGTAATTTAATAACTGGCAAGGTGATATATTCAACACTTTCACAGTTGTAATGGGTAAAGTTGTAAAATGAACACCTATCTGAAATGTATACTGATAATAAAAGTGGAGTTTTGCATCTAACAAAAGAGACCTGCAGTTACTATAAATGATGTGTAACCAATATAAGTACAGGCTGCCCAATATCCATGAAATATTTCATAGCAAAAACTGTTAATAATAAAAGATATTCCCACTACAATGTCTACACTTATGTCTTGGAGAACTTTACATTCAGGGTTCTTTATAGATAGAGCTTGTCTAGTTCGCTGCTCCCGCTGCCCCCCCCCCCCCCCCCCTCGCCGCTCCCAACCCGCTCGTGAATTTTTACAGCTTAGAATGCTGCTTCCTTAAAAAATTCTCTATCTAACTACATAAAATTTTTCAAATCTCTAATCTAAACTAAATTGAAGGGACACAGCTATAGTAGAGGGTTTTCTCTGTGCAAAATAGAACTAAATTAAATTTCGCTGAGCTGTTTGGCCATAGGCAGAGGCGCAGTTCCTATCGCCTATGAACGCAGAGAGACACTGAGTGCTTGAACAGGAAACGCTGTTCTATGTAAAACGTAAGTCATGTGATTTTTTCCAGCCAATCGCAACCATACACATCCCCAATCATGATGTCGCTACACAACATCTCAAACCCTGCTCTATGTCTGTAATCTGGATTGCTGGCCGCAAATATTAACAGAAAGCCCGAAAAAAGGCGCGATCTTAAATAGATGATACTACAGATATTAAACCCTTAAGTAGTCGCATGATCTGGAAATTGACGTCACCATAAAAACCTAGTGGGCCGATTTCAACTTTGGTCAATAATAAATCGCTCAACACCAACTGGAGACATCTGTTTGCGTCTGCTTCACGTTACTCTCCTCCAAATGCACGGTGGAACAACGCCAGGACGTGACTAGCAGTAGAGTGCCCAAGTACCGTAGGCAGCAGCTGCAAGTGCAGGTGGCAGGAAGCCTAATGGGTGACCTCTGGCAATCTTTATTTACCACCCCCCCCAAACGCATGCCTGTGGGCCACAGATACAACACCCGAGACCACTTTAAGATATGGTCCACTATCTGTCATGTTCTGTGAGATACAGCAATAATATGGTCCTTTGGTCCTTTTTGGCTTTTTTGCTGTGCATGCAGCTATCTACAGGTCCTATTCAAAAAATGTTTTTTTTAACAGACATTTGTTCTTCAAAATTGCCCCAAGGGTTAAAGGGTCAGCTTTGAAGTTTTGGGAGCCTTTTACTGTGACATGCGCTATACTACAGGTCCTATTCTAAAAAATGTTTTTTTTAAACGGGAAAATTTTTTCTTCACAATGGTCAAGAGTGGTCAAGGGTGATGGGCTGTCAGAAACAGGAATGGGGTAGGACACTGTTAATAGACACATTTTTTGAAAAGATTGTTTTTGCAAGATTTTAACAAGCTATCAATCCCCTTTATTGAGACAACCTTTTTTAAACAATTAAAAAAGAGAAAAAAAGACATGGGGATTCCCCCGATTTTAAAAAGTTTTTTCTAAATTAAGTACAAAAAAAAATTGATGTACAAAATAGCTGTTAAAAAAATTCCTCTGAAATTTACAAGGAGGGTACAGAAAAATTGACCAGATGTAGGTTATTCAGGGGACATGGAGTATGGGGCACCCACAGAGAAAAAAAACAGAGACCATTTTCCAGCAGTTGAGTAAAATGAGAAAAAGAATGCCAAAATAAAGGGCACCCGGGGTAACAGGACGTTAAACCCCCTATTTCCAAGTGAAGCTCAATTGGCCCCATATACGGAGGGGCAAGCGTACCCAGGATTGACTGTGTACGAGGAAAGCTGGGGTTCTCACAATTCCGCTTCCGCACTCTGCTTTAGACAACAGTTTTTTTTTGCTGCGTCTCAGGGCATTTTAAAAATGCGTGTTTTAAAAATGAAGGACCCCCGGGGTCTACCGCACCCACTGTAACTCCGGCCCTGGGTCATGTGTGGGCCCCGGAAAGTATAGTCAATGTCAGTGAAACTAAAAGGTGGTTGAAAGACTTCCCTTTTTTTTTCCCCCGGGCCCTTTTTTAAAAGTGGGGTCATGCAGGTTTGGGGGCCCGCTGTGGCCAGGGGCGGTATAGTCAATGCCAGTGACATAAAATGGGGTTTAAAAACTCCTTTTTCCGGACTTTTTAAATTGGGGGTTATGCGGTTTGGGGCTCATCTGTGGCCCAGGACAGGTATAGTCAATGTCCAGTGAAACTAAATGGTGGTTGAAAGACTCCTTTTTCCGGCACTTTTTAAATGTGGGGGTCATGCAGGTTTGGGGGCTCATGCTTGTGGCCCAGGACAGGTATAGTCAATGTCCAGTGAAACTAAAATGGTGGTTGAAAGACTCCTTTTTCCGGCACTTTTAAATGTGGGGGTCATGCAGGTTTGGGGCTCATGCTACGTTCCAGGACAGGGATATTCAATGTCCAGTTCAAGTAAAATGATGGTTCAAATCATCCTGCCTTCCGGCACTTTATAATTTGTCGGTGATTCAGGTTTAAGGGTCATGCTGTGGTACATTACAGGGATAGTGAATGGTGTGTTTTTTTTTTTTTTCTGTGGCTTTTATAACCTAAGTGTGTTGCCTAAGATGTAGCACGTATCCATTTGACTGTTGTGGCTGTTAATTCCAGCTTCTCCAGCCCTGTTTGGGTGTAAGAATGAAGGTGTTGTTGCTCTCCCATAGACTTTAATGGTCATCGCTCATAATCGACTGTTCACTATCGAAAAACCTTATCGATGGTGGCCGACTATCGACTATCGACTAACGCCAACGTAATCGCTCAACACTAGTTGTGACTAATTCAATTTATTCTATTATGAAAAGTGTCACTGATAACACCATACAAAACTTGAATTCTCATTCTTGTAAATTTTGCTTTTGACTACGGTGTAAAATTATATTTGGAAAATAAATAAATACTGTAAAAAGCACTTCAGATGTATTTGCATTGCTACTTTCAACTTTAAAATGTTCTAAGTGCTGTGGAATCGAAAAGCAGGGACAATGGCATTTACAGTTATTTCTGCATTAGGATAATATAATTAATGATTTTCATACAAAAAGAGAGTTTAAACTTTAGAATAATTATAGCAAATTCTATTTATTAATGGTATTAAAGTATTATGTTGTTAAATTTAAAGGAAAACAAGCATGAAAAGTTTTAAAAATTAGTAAATAGTGAGAAAGGTAAAGCCTCGATAGAGGACCTGAAAAAATGTATTACCTGACAAATTTTACATTGGTGGGGTATAGGGATGGCACTGTTACCTAGAATGAGAGACCTCTTTTTCCAGTTTCTCTGAACTAGTCTGCAGTGAGGAGATGTTGCATAGAGTGGTTGTACAGAGAGGTTTGCTAAAGTATATATTCCCACATAAAAGACCTAAAGTGACTCCATTTTGTAATGCTTTTTTAATTCTGCAATTGTAGCCTTGACTTCGAATCAATTTCAAGTCTGAGTATTTTATTTTTTTTTTGTTTTATTTTTATATGTATCTTTGCATCGTCTGGTCTCATTATATGTATCTTTGAATCTTCTGATGACAAGTTTTCTCATACAATAGGTGATTAAGTTTCGTGAGATATATACACTTTTACAGAATTAAGTACATCTGCACCAATTTTTTTCTATACTCACATTTACTGTGTAGTTTAAGCTTCATAATAATTGGTCACCTGAATTTACATATAAGTTGTGGTTAATATTGTGACATATAAAAAGATGTATGAATTTCTCTTAATTTTACTTTAATATTTGATTTTTTACCAAAATTAGTAATGAATATTGATCATTTAAGATTGAATCCACCTCTTTTCAAGTGATGAGATACGTTTTTGGACTATTATAGGTTAAAGTAATTTTGTTGTTAATCATGTGATTTCAGGTACCACACTCAGTAAAAAATAAACAAGTTCTAAAGGGTCTTCTCTCAAAGCCATTTTGTTTCACTAAACTGTGTGAGGCATTATTGGTCTCCCATGGTTGTCAGCTGGCCAACATTCAAAGAAGCATCCTTAAGAGTAGTAAAAGCATTTCAAACATGTATACTACCAATTTATAAGTCTCCTCCTCAACACAGGTTATACTGTTCCTTGTTCTTATGTTTGACAACATGGTAGGATTTTTTTCTATAAGTGAATTTCTATTGTGACATTTTTAGTGGAGAGTAAGCCAAAGTGGAGTGTATAAATTTGGCTTAGTGCTTTGTAGCCCTGGGTTAGAATCATATGACGGACAACATCTTCATGTGGTTTTTACTAGTATGTGCCCTTCTACACATACTTCAGTTTCCTTTCACACTCCAGAACAAACCGTCGATAAGCTTTGTTTGAAACTTGACCTAGTGTGTCGCTGTGTTAAACTGGGAAATTATATTGTGACTAGTGTTGAGCGATTATTATTGACAAAGTTGAAATCGGCACGGTATTTACGTTGATCGGATTTTTTAGATCACGCGATAATTTAGGTTAAAATCTGTGCATAATCTATTAATATCGCGCCATTTTCGGCGCTTCCTGTCATTTTGGCGGCCAGCAAATCAGCTTAGAGAATAGAGCAGGGTGAGCTGGGTGTGCGACGTCATGACTGGGATGTGTATGGATGTGATTGGCTGGAAAAATCACATGACCTCATTTTACATAGAACAGCCCTTCCTGTTTAGCAACAGTGTGTGTCTGTGTATCATAAGAGCAGGACGTGTTCTCGGTCTCTCTCAAAACAGCTCAGCGAAACTGTTCTCTTTGTTCACACGGACAACTATGCTTTTAGCTGTGAACATTAGAACTTAGGTAGATTAGAGATTTTCAGTTTTTAGTTACTTAGGCTGAGAATTTTAAAGGAGCAACTAGCGCTGTACAGCTGCGGGGGCAGGGAGGGGGAGCCGGCGAACACAGACAGACAGGCTGGCAGACAGGCAGGCTTTTGAAAGGAGAGTGGATATTGTGCAGCCCAGACTCTGCTTTGACCCTGCATTGAAGTGGGTTTTTATTAACAGTTTTTGGCCAGTTTTTGGTGAAATATTAGCTTGTATTTTGTGCAGCCTGTACTTATATTAGTATACAGATCTTTTCTAGTAACTGCAGGTGTATTTGACAGGTGCAAAACTCACTTTTATTATCTGTACACAATTTAATTAGTTTTTTTTTTCACTTTGGCACAGCTCAGTTTTGTTCAGAGACCCACTTTGTTCTTACAATAGGATACAGAACTGTTCTAGTCACCGCAGGTGTATTTATAGGTGCAAAAAACACGTTTTATTTTTCCGTACAAATTTTTTTTTGGGTTTTTGTTAATTTTTGGCCACACCCCCAAGTTTTTGTTAAAAGGGGCCCAAATTTGTATCCCCATAGGATACGAACTTTTCTAGTAAACCCAAAGGTGTATTTAAGGTGCAAAAACCCTTTTTTTTTTCCGTAAAAACCTTTTAAAAAATGGTGTTTTTTTTTATTTTGGGTTTTGGGCCCATTTTTGTTCTTTGACCCCAACCCTTTGTTTTAAAAATTTAAAATACAAAAATTTTTGAAATCCCCCCGGGTTTTTATAGGTGCAAAAAAACATGTTTTTTTTTATGGGTAAAAATTTTAAATTAGGTTTTTTTAAACTTTGCCACAGCCAGCGGGGGTTAAAATTACCATCGGGTAGGGATGTTCCCATACAAAATTTTGTTTTTTAATTTTTGCGGTTATTTCATAGGTGCAAAAACCACCTTTTTTATGTATATATTTAAAAATTGGTTTTTTTTTTTTTAATTTGGGTTTGCGGCCCGTTTTGTTCATAGAGAACCTTGTTTTTAAAATTTGAATAAAAAAAATTTTTGTAGTCCCCCGCAGGTGTATTTAAGGTGCAAAAAAAATGTTTTCATTATCCGTAAAAATTTTAAATTAGTTTTTTTCCCACTTTGGGCGGGGCCATTTTTCTTAATAAATCTCTGTTTATGTTTTTCCCCCCAATTCCCGAGGTAAACGATTATTTGTCGTTCTTTTTCCCCATTCCTCTTCAAACAGAAATAAATCCTCTTGAAAAATTTTTTTTAAAAATGTAATTTTCTTCTGAAAATTTTTAAAATCATTTCCCCCAAAAAAAGGGAATTTTTTTTTTTTTTTTTGCGGTTTTTATACAAAAACCGTATTTTTTACTAAACTTTTTCTTTAAAATTTTTTTCGCATTGTCATTGGTTTTGGGTCATTTTTGCTGTGAAAATACAGCTTTTAATTTTGGCCCTTTGGGAAACGAAATGTGGTTCAAAGTGGATTTCTCCCTACTTTTTTGGGACAGTGGTGAAAAGTCATTTTTATTATTTTTTGGGGTAATGCTGTTTTTGAAATGCAGCAATATACAGGTTCTATTCTAAAAAAAATTGTTTCAAAACGGACTTTGTTCTTCAAAATTTTTTTCAAAAATGGTTAAGGGTCATTTTTTGGGAATTTTTTGGGGCCCCTTTTGCTGTAAAATGCGGGTTTTTATACAGGTTCTATTCAAAAAAAATTTTTGTTTCTAACAGACATTTGTTCTTCAAAAATTGTAAAGAGGGGGCTAAAGGGTCATTTTTTAAATTTTTGGGGGGCATTTTTTGCTGTAAAAATTTAAAGCTAAAATTTCAGGTCCAATTAAAAAAAAAAATTTTGGTTTTTAACAGCTTTTGTTCTTCACAATTGCCCAAAAGTGGTCAAGAGTTTTTTTTTGAATTTTTTTTGGGTTTTTTGCTGTGAATGCCCCTTTTCTACAGGCCCCCATTCTAAAAAAATTGTTTTTAACAGACATTTGTTTTTTCACAATTGTAAAAGGGGGCCCAAGGGTATGTTTTTTTTTTTTGGGGGGGCATTTTGCTGTGAAATGCAGCTTTTTTATACGGGTTTCCTATTCTAAAAAATTGTTTTTCTAACAGAATTTGTTCTTCACAATTGTAAAAGGGGCCCCCAAAAAGGTCTTGTTTTAAAATTTTTGGGGGCATTTTGCTGTGAAATGAAAAGCTTTTACTACCGTTATTCAAAAAAACTGGGGTTTTTCTAACGACATTTGTTCTTAAAAATTGTCAAAAGTGGTTTCAAGGGGGGATGGTGCTGTAAAAAAAACGGGAATATTTTTAGGACAAAGTTAATGGAAAACTTTATTGAAAAAAGGGGACTTGTTTTTGCAAAGATTTTTAAAAATTTTCTAGCAATTCCTAAAGTGAGAAAAAACCCTTTTAAATACAATTAAAAAAAAGAAAAACAAAAGGACGTGGGGGGGGATTCCATCCTTTTTTAAAAAATGTATTTTTTTAAAAATTTAAAAAATAAAAAAACTTGCATGAAAAAAATAGTGATCCCAAAATTTTCCCTCGGGTTTTGAAAAGGGGGAGGTACGGAAAGGGACTTGAACAGTTTGTAGGTTCCCCAAAAACCGGGTTTAGTCTTTTGTCCATTTAAAATTTAAAATGGGGGGGGGGTTTAAAAGACCCCTTTTTTCCGGCATTTTTTTAAATCTGGGGGTCATGATTTTTTTTTTTTTGGGGGGGTAATGCTGGGCCCCGGGACGGGTTTAGTCAAGGCCCAGTCAAAAAAAATTGGTGGTTAAAAAAGACCCCTTTTTTTCGGGCACTTTTTAATCTGTGGGTCAGCCCAGGTTTAATGGTAATACTGTGGAAAGGGAACAGGTATAGTCATTTGCCCCTTTAAATTTAAAGGGGTGGTTGAAAGACCCCTTTTTTCCGGGCACTTTTTAATCTTTTGGGTTTCAGCCCGGGCTTAAGGTTCATGCTGGTTCCAAGACGGGTTTGCCCAATGTCCAGTTAAAGTAAAATGATGGAAAAAATTCATATGCCTTCTGGCATTTTTTAAAATTTTGGGTTTGCAGGTTTAAGGGTTTTGTGTGGTACAAGCGGGGACAGTGAAGGGTTTATGTGACTTTTTTTCGGTGACTTTTATAAACCTAAGTGTTTTTCCCCTAAGAGGGTTTTCAGTACCCCGTTTACTTTTGTGGATTTTAAATTTCCCAGTTCCCCGCCTTTTTTTTGGGTTTTGTAATATTAAGGGGGGTTTTCCCTCCCAAAAAGGACTTTAATGGTCTTCGGGGGATAATCTTTTATCGATTTTGGAAATCGTTTGATAATTAAAGTTTTAGACTTTTACCGATACGATAGTGACTAATCGTCATCACTAATTGTGACCCCTTCTGGGGGCGGGTTACTAATTTGGGGGAGGGAAAAACCAAAAATCTTACCTAACTCTCACTGTGTTGTCATCACTTAAGCAAGAGGAAATAAATAAATAAATACAATTTTTAATAAATGGTGTGAGAATATTAAAATTGCACTGTTGTTTTTGTATAAATTAGTACCCTTTTAAATTAGTCTATTTTATCCCAAATTGGTTTCCGTGATTTTTTTTTTTAAAAATTTTTAGATTTTTTTTAATATTTTTTTCCCCCTCGGGCTCAAGACAAAAATTTTATTAAAATCTTTACTGATATCTCTATTTTTTGTTACTTTTTTTTATTTTAACTAAACATTTTTTCTAAATTGTTAAAATTGGCAATTTCAAAAAAAATTTGGGTAGGGTTTTAAAAATTAAAACCAGTCTACCACTAGTGTTGAGCGATTCCCTTTTGCTTTGGGTCATGGGAAATCGTTAGTCGTTATCGTCAATTATTATGCCGATACCGTAGTCGAAAATTAGATTTAAACCGAGGGACCATTAAAGTCTATGGTGAGGGGGAAACAAACATCTTCATTTTTACCCCAAAACGGGTTGGGAAAAGCTGGAATTAACATCCACAACAGAAAAAGGGTTATGTGCTAATCTTGGGGGCAACCCCAATTAGGCAAAAAGGGAAGTCACAGAAAAAAACTCAAAGATTTTTCACTACCCTGTCTTGTACCACGCATAAACCCTTAAAACCTGCTTTGAGCCAAAAATTAAAAATTTCCCAAAAGGGGAAAGTAGGGATTTAAAACCATCATTTTATTTTGAAATGGACATTTTTTTCCCCTTTGTCCTGGAAGGCAACATAAACCCCCCAAACTGAAAGACCCCACTTTTAAAAAAAGTGGGGAAAAAAAGGAGTTTTTTTTTAACCACCTTTTTTTAAGATTGAACCCCAAACCACGCTTTTTTTTCTCTTTTTTTTTTTGTTTTTAAAAATGGGTTGTCTCACTACGGGGTTGCTAGCTATTTTTAAAGATTTTGAAAAAAAACAAGTAAATTTTTGCAATATGGGGCCCATTAAAGTGTCCAAACCTTTTTCCCTGTTTTTGCCCGCCCCATCACCTTGAGCCACTTTTGGGCAATTGTGAAGAAAAAAAATGTTGTTAAAAAAATCCCCTTTTTTTATAATAGCACCTGTTTTTTTTGCTGAAATTTCAAGGCAACATGCCCTCAATAATTAAAAAAATTGCCCCTTGAGCCACTCTTGAAAATTTGTGGAAAACAAAATGTCTTTTTAAAAAAAACCCCATTTTTTTTTTTAATAGGAATGTCTTTAATAGCTGCATTTCACAGCAACTTCCCCCCCAATTTTTCAAAAAAATGCCCCTTTGGGCCCCCAACTTTTGACAATTGTAAAAAACAAATGTTTTTTAAAAAACCAAAATTAAAATGGGGACCTGTAGATTACTGATTTCCCCAAGGGCATGACCCAAAAAATTATAAAAATGATATCTAAAGCCACTTTTAAAAATTTGAGGGAAAAAATCATTAGAAGGGCCCCATTTTTTTGTTCCAAAGGACAATGTTTATAGATGTATCTCAAGCACCATAAACCCCAAAAACACTGACTTTTCGGGAAAAAATTTTTTAAAGATAAGTGGTAAATGGAAAAACGGTTTTTTTTATTTAATCTTGGTGTCTTTTTCAGTTCCTCACCGCAAAACCAGCAAAATTTAACTTTTGTGAACTGAGAATAAAAAAAGCAGTAAGAAATGGCATTTTTAAAAAAACATTTTTCAAAAGGCATTTTCCCGTTTTTGGGAAAAAAAGGAAAGTGAAGTGACCGCAACTAATCGGTGACCTTGGGAATTGGGGGGCCAAAAACATAATTTTGAGATCCATGCCGGGTTCATATTGATGAAAGTCAAATGATCCACATTATCTGTTTTGGGAAAACCGAATGCGTTTGTCTGTAATTTAAATCCAAAACCGCTGTGCTGAAGGTTCCCTCAGATATGACTCTGGCTTTGGGCAGGGGCAAAACACCTCTTGGGGTGGGGAGCGAGCTCGGGAAATTTGTCCATTTTGGGGTAAAACCCGGGAAGGGGCGGGTTGGGTCCGGAAAAACATCCCAAAAACATCGGTGTTGAGACCCCGATTTAAAACCTAAAAGTCACATGCGTTGGTGAGGGGGGTAAAAAAAGATTGTAAAGGTACCCTTTTGGGTTTCCCGCCACAAAGCCTGCTCTGCTTGGCACGGACTGCTGTCACGTTGTGATGTTGGGTTTTCCCCCTGTTAAATTTTAAAAAAGTGATGCCAAAAGTAAAAAGATGTTTCCAGTTTATCAATTTAGGGACGGTCTCCCAAAAACCTGCTTTTTTTTCTCTATTTGGGGGGGGGTGGAAAGGAAAATGCTGAGTTTTCTTTTGTACCGGGGGTCGAGGAAGGTGGGCCCCCACAGTAACTGTTGTTCAGTTTTTATGGCCCCCAATGCGAGGATCTGTTGGGGGGGAAATGGGCATCCAAACAATCTGTGAGAGTGGAGCCTTGATTTCCCAGCAAACTGATCTTTTCCCTCTTCCCCTCCGCCCTCAAATTTTGTGGGGGAAAAACCCCTTTCCCAAAGCAGGACGTCGGGAACGGCGGTGTCAGGAATACCTCTTCCCCTCCTCCTTTTTCTTCCTCCGGGGAGAGTTAAGACAGCCCTGGGCTTGCCTCAGATGATGCTCCCTGAGAGCTAAAAATGCCGCCTTGAAATAGCCCCCGGACCCTGAAAACCCCTGCCTAATGAAGACCCAAAAAAATTTTGAAACTGTCGGGCCTTCTGGATTTCCCCCCCGGGGAGAAAGGTTCCCTGTCCGCCCTCTGTTTTCCAAACTCCTCCTCCGTCGCTGGTGGGGCCCATGTTTTAGAGTGTTTCCCAAAGATCGTTCCACAACTAAAAATCCCCCCCAATGCTCAAGCTGACAAGGGCATTGTCTGCACTGAAAACCCTTTTGTTGGTTCTTCAAAAAATGGCAAGGATGGTGCAGGGCTCTTTACCCGCCTCCATCTCGGTGGCTCAACACCCCGAGGTCCGCACCCATGCTTTTTCAGGTCAAAGTGTACTTCGTACTGGTAATGGCATTGCCTGCTTTCCCCCAATGCTGGAGAAAGTGGAGGGGGGAATTCCAGATGTTGCCAAAGTCAACAATGAGCGGTTTTTCGGGGGGCCGAGTGACGCTGCCCAAAAAAGCCCGGCGGGAGAAAGCGGGGGTTTTTGAAAAGGGGAAGTGTTTTGGGTCAGAACCCCCGGGGCCTTTTGTCCCGGGAGGAAAATTTAGGAAACCCCGGGGTGGGGGCTTTTTGGTTTAAAATTTTGGACCCAAAAAAGGGTTTATGAATTTTGCCCGGAAGGGATGTGTCCAGCCCCCCCCCCACCGTCTTAAAGGACGGCCAGCAGGGTTTCGAAGTTATTGCACACCACCTTGCCTGACCAAGGTTTTCGTTAACCCCGCCCGCGCTCGGTCTCGTTGCGAAAAAGCCCTCCCCCAAATTGACCGGGGTGTTGATGGTGTCCCGACGTTAATTTCAACATGAACCCGGTTTTTCTGGGCATTTATGGGCCCCCAGGGCCTTGGGGAAAAAGTCCTGCACCCTCCCCGCGGTTTTTAAAAAGGTGCGCCGGGGGGCCCCGAGAGCCACCCTCACCACCAAAAGACATCCACCCAGCTCACCCAGTTTAAACTGTCACAGGATATTGGGGCCTTTGGGATTTCCTTTTGTCGGGGTCAGTTGGACTTTGCCCGGGCACAGATGCAGGGCCCAAAGCGCTTTGAAATGTTTTGATGAAACAAAGGTGGGCCCGGGGAGGGCGGGTTTTTGGAAAAAAAATGCCTGCTCAGCTCTGGTATTGGGGGTTTGGCAAAGGGCCCCTGACGTGGCGGAACCCATCTGTGTCCACCAGATGGAAAGGCAACATTTCCAAGGCCCAAAAGGCCGGCAATGCCGCTTCAGGGCTTTGGCTTTGGGTGGGGTTTTTGGGGTTTTAAAATGTTTTTTGCTCCCAAACCTGGTAGACAGAAGGCTATTTCTAGACTGGCCCGTTTTTTCGGTGTGCAGATCTTTAAAATTTGGGGGAAGGAAAGGGGAGGATGGGTTTTGGTGGTGTGGTGGGTTCTCGGGCGAAGGTGGAGGCTGAAGGGGGAGGCTAAACCTTTTATCTTTACTTGAGAGACATGGGCAGTGAGGAACGCTTGGTGGTGGGAGGAGGAGGGGGGGAGATAGAGGATGTGACAGTGGGTTTGGAAAACCCCGGCCCTCGGGTGGCCCTTTTTTGGCCAAGTTTTTCCCTCCATTTCAAAAATCATGCATTCGCTACTTTTGACTTTTAAAATTGGGGGGTGGTGGTTTTAAACAAACCCAAGATTCTTCCCTTACTGATGCCCTTTTCGGCAAAGGCGGGATATGACATGTGGGTGAAACAGAGGCTTGCTCGAAAAAGGCCCAGGCTTGGGGAGGGGGCCCGGGAAAAATTTTCGACGGGGTTGCGAGGAGCGGGGTGTCCGTGTCGTGGGTGGCAAAAAAATCTCGCGGCATTGTGCGACTGCCCTTCCCTTTTTGGGGGGAGCCGTAATGGGCACTTTCGCATTGTTTTTCCTCCTCGGGCCAGTGTTTAAAATGCTTCCAAATGAATTCTGCTGAAAAAACCACGTTTTGGGTCTGCCCAAAGTTGTCATCATCCCTCATCAACACCCGGTGAAATTTCCCCGTCCTGACTTTTTTGCATATGGAGTGGGGCTACAAGCAACAGGGGACTGCAAAGGCTTCCTTCTCCCCCTCTGGGGCATCAGCAAAATTTGGGGGTCGAGCAGGGCAAAATCTTCCCCTTTAGCCTATTTATCTTTGGAAAAAAGCTTCTGCCCAACCGCATTTTGTCATTAAAGGGTCTTCAGAAAAAGGAATTTTTTTTTCCACCAAAGTTGGGTTTACGGTTTTACATTTGGCCCGCCCTTTGCTTTTGTTGGACGGTTTCGGGCGGTTGGGTGATATGTTTACATTTGGGGGCCCTGACTGGGGGAAAGGGGAGGAGGTAAGATGCTGGATGAAGGGTTTTCATTAACCACTGAAGAACCCCGAAAGGGGAAGCTGTTGTTACCCGGATTTTCCGGGCCCTGAAACCCCGCCCATGACGGCCTGGTTTGGGCCTGGGAAAAGAATATCCTCTGGTTTTCGTGTTGTCCAGCACTGGGGGGGGGCACCTTCTCTTGTAAAATCTACCCCCAATGTTTCCCACACCCGTCTTTGCTCGTTTTTTTTAAACCAAACCCGGCATTTCGCTCCATGTTTTCAAAATTTAAGAAGGTATGGAAAAGTTTTTTTAACCCCCCCCCGTTCCCCCCTTTTTGAGAGAAGGCAAATTTACAGCTATTCTTTTAAAACCTTCTAAATTTTTTACAGCCAAAAAGGATTGGGAAAATGAAAATTTTTTATAGCCAAAAACCGGGGGAAATGTTTGGGCTGGTGGAAGAAACCCCTAAGACAAAAACAAAAAGTTTTCTTCCTTTAGTCCCAAGAAATTTTCAAATGCCGTAGGGGCTAGGAATTGATTGTTTTCAACAAAATATCATAAAGTGCCTATCTGGCCAAACTGGATTCACCGAGCGCAATCAAATATTCAGAAGTTACACAGATGAGAAATTGTGTTTTTTTGCAGCAATGCAAGAGAATGTTGCTAGAAAAATTTTTCTATCAGAATTTGTCAAGTGGCTATTTGAAAAAAAGGGGGCCGCCCCTGTGAATCAGCTATTTAAAATTTTTATGGATAAAAAATGGTGGTTTTTGCGAAATGAAATACAATAGCAGTTCCCACAAAATTTCTGTATTAAATTTAAGTACAGGGTGGCTCTTTGAAAAAAACTGGGCGCACCAAATGAAATACATTTTTTTAAAATGTATAGGGATAAAAAAGGGGGGTTTTTGCCCCTTGAAAAAACCTGAAATTTACTAGCAAATTTCTGTATCCAAATATAAGTCGGGGGGGCCTTTGAAAAAAACGGGGGCGCACCAAGTGAAATACGATTTGAAATTTTAAAAAGATAAAAAAAGGGGGGTTTTTTGCCCTTGAAATACCCTGAAATTATAGAAAATTTTGTACCCAAATATAAAACCCATGGCCCTTTATTAGGTACCCCTGTCCAATCCCCGTTAACACTTAATTTCTAATCAGCCTTTCCATGGCGGAAACTCGTGCATTTAGGCTGGTCAAGACAATCTCCGCAGTTCAAAACCCGGGATCAGTATGGGGAAAAAGGTGATTTTAGTGCCTTTGAACGTGGGATGGTTGTTGGTTTCCGAAGGGCTGGGCTGAGTTTTCAGAATGTGATCTCCGGGATTTTCAGCAAACCTCTCTGGGTTTTTCAGGAAAGGTCCCAAAAAAAGAAAAAACATCCCGTGGCGGCGTCCGTGGGGGGAAAAGCCTTGTTGGCCAGAGGTCAAAGGAGAATGGGCAGATGGTTTTTAGTGATGAAAAGGGAACAGTGACTCAAAAGCCACCCCTTAAAACAAGGTAGGAGAAGAGATTCTGAACGCACAGTACGGCGAACTTTGAGGAGATGGGCTACAGCAGCAGAAGACCCAAAGGGTGCCCCTCTTTCAGTGAACAGGAAATAGGCTACAAATTTTCCCAAGCTCATGAAATTGGACAGTAGAGATTGGAAAAAAAGTTGCCTGGTTGATGAGTCTCGATTTCTGCTGCGACTTCGGATGGTGGGTCAGAATTTGGGCAACAAATGAAAGAGGATCCCTCCGGGCCCTTTTTCAAGGTTCGGTGGTGGTGGTGGTGTCATGGTGTGGGGAATATTTTTTTTGGCATTTTGGGCCCCCGGTACCAAATTTAGCATCGTTTCAAAAAATTGTGGAATCTATGCACGAAGAATTGGGGCAGGTTTTGAAGGCAAAAGGGGGGCCCAAACCCTTATAACTTTGGTGTACCTAATAAAGTGGCCAGTGAGTGTAAGTACAAGGTGGGTCTTTAAACAAAAATGGGCTGCACCAAAGTGAAAAACACCTATTAAAAATTTATATGGATAATAAAAGGTGGGTTTTGCACCTGATTGAAAATTACACTGCAATTTATAGCAATTTTCTCTATCCTAATATAAGTTACTATCTGGTCTTTGAAACAAAAATGGATGCGCCAACGTGAAAAACACTATTCAAAATTTATAGGACACTAAAAGGTTGGGTTTAGCCCTTTGTGAAATCACTGCAATTTTATAATAGCAAATTTCTATATCGAATATTAAGTACAAGGTGGATCTTTGAAAAAAACTGGGGCCGTACCCAAGTGAAAATACAGGCTTTTTAAAAATTTGTACGGATAATTAAAAGGTGTGTTTTGCACATATGATAATACACCTGCAATTACTAGCAATTTTCTCTATCCTTATATAGTACATGTGGCTCTTTGAAAAAAACTGCGGCCCACCAAGTTTAATACAGCTATGTAAAAAGTTTACGGATATAAAAGGGGGATTTTGCAACCTATGAAAATAACCTGCAATTACTAGCAAATTTCTGTATTCCTAATTTTAAGTACAAGGGTGGGTCTGTTGAACAAAAATGGGCTGCGCAAAGGGAAATACACCTATTAAAAATGTATACGGATAATAAAAGGTGCGGATTTTGCACCCATAAAATTACACCTGCAATTACTTGAACATTTCTTGTATCAAAATATAAGTAAAGGTGCGTCTTTGAAAAAATCTGGGCCTTTTCCATAAAGTGAAATACGCTTTTAAAATGTATATGGATAATAAAAGGTGGGTTTTGAACCTTGAAATTACACCTGCAATTACTAGCCATAATTTCTCTATCCTAAAAAAGTTACATGGTGGATCTTTGAAAAAATCTGGGCAGTACCAAAGTGAATTACAGCTATTTAAAAATTTATACGGATTTAATAAAGGTGGGTTTTGCACTATGAAATACACCTGCAATTTACATAGCAAATTTCTCTTATCTTAATATAAGTTACAAGGTGCTCTTGAAAAAAAAAAAAAAAAAAAAAAAAAAAAAAAAAAAAACTGGGCCGCACAAAGTTAAATACTGCTTTTAAAATGTATATGGATAATAAAAGGTGGGTTTTGCTCCTATATTTACACCTGCAATTACTAGCAAATTTCTGTATCCTAATATAAGTACAAGGTGGTCTTTGACAATAAATGGGTGCGCCAAAGTGAAAAAACCTAATTCAAAATTTGATATTGGATTATAAAAGGTGGGTTTTGTACCCATGAAATACACTGCATATTACTAGGCAATTTTCTGTATCCTAATATAAGAAAAGCGTAGGAGGGGATGGGTCTATTGAACAAATATGGGCTCGCCAAAGTGAAATACACCAATTAAAAATGTATACGGATAATAAAAGGTGGGTTTTGCACCCATGAAATACACCTGCAATTACTAGCAAATTTCTGTATCAAAATATAAGTACAAGGTGCGTCTTTGAAAAAAACTGGGCCGTACCAAAGTGAATTAAAGCTTTTTAAAATTTATAGGATAATAAAAAGGTGTTTTTGTGCACTATGAAATACAACCTGCAATTATTAGCAAATTTCTGTATCATTAAGTATATGTAAAGGTGGGTCTATTGAACAAAAATGGGCTGCGCCAAAGTGAAATACACCTATAAAAATGTATACGGATAATAAAAGGGGGGTTTTGCACCCATAAAATTACACTGCTATTACTAGCAATTTGTGTATCAACAATATAAGTACAAGGTGAGGGTTTGAAAAAAACAGGGCCTTACCAAGTGAATACAGCTATTTAAAATTTATATGGATATTAAAAGGTGGGGTTTTGCACCGATGAAAATTACACTGCAAATTACTAGCAATTTTCTATCCTCAAAAATAATACAAGGTTGGCTCTGTTGTGTGAAAAAAACTGGGCCTTACCAAAGTGAAATTAAGCTATTTAAAATTTATACGGATAATAAAAGGTGGGTTTGGCCACCTATGAAATACACCTGCAATTTCTAGCAAATTTCTCTATTCCTAATATAAGTACAAGGTGCTCTTGAATAAACTGGGCCGCACAAAAGTTAAATACAGCTATTTAAAATGTATTTGGATAATTAAAAGGTGGGTTTTGAAACCTATGAAATACCATGCTATTACTAGCAAATTTCTGTATCCTAATATAAGTACAAGGTGGGTCTTGAACAAAAATGGCTGCGCCAAAGTTGAAAAACTACTATTCAAAATTAGTATTGATAATTAAAGGTTGGGTTTTGGCACCATGAATACACTGCAATTACTAGCAAATTTCTGTATCACGCTAATAATATAAGTAAAAGGTGGGTCTTTGAACAAAATGGGCTGCGCCAAAGTGAAATACACCAAATTTTATATGTATAGGATAATATAAGGTGTTGGTGGGTTTTGGCCACCCATGAAATACACCTTGCAATTACTAGCAATTTCTGTATCAAAATATATAGTACAAGTGTGCGTCTTTGTAAAAAACTGGGCCGTAACAAAGTGAATTACAAGGCTATTTTTATCATTTATACGGATAATTAATAGCGTTTGGGTTTTGCACCTATGCAATACACCTGCAATTATAGCAAATTTCTCTATTCCTAATTAAGATAAAGGTGGCTCTTTGAAACAAACAGGGCCGCTCCAAAGTGAAATATCAGCTATTTATTAATTTATAGGATAATAAAGGTGGGTTTTGCACATATAATTACCACTGCAATTACTTGCAAATTCATGTTTCCTCAATATAAGGTACAAGGTGGGTATTTGAACAAAATGGGCTGCGCCAAAGTGGAATAACACTTATTTAAAGTTATTCTGTTTATAAAAGGATGGGGTTTTGGACCAAATGAAATTCAAACAGCAGTTACTAGAAAATTTCGTTATTCCTAATGTAAGTACATAGGTGGGTCTTTGAAACAAAAGCTGGTCTGCAAATAATTAAAAGATACTTTTTCACCTCAGATGCGAGGGTGTGCTAGCCAAAACGGGTAAAAAAACAAAAAACCTTTTCTATAAGGTTCAATGCTGAGCCTGGGCTGCACACTATGCACTCTCTTTCAAAACGCTCTGATGCCTGTGTTACGCCTGCACACACCACCCCCTCCATGCGGTGTACAGTGCTAGAATGCTTCTTTATAAGTCTCATGTCTAACTAAACTAAGAATGAAAATTCTCTAATCTACCTGTGTTCTAAGGTTCACAGCTAAAAGCTAGTTGTCCTGTATGAACAAAGAGAACTGTGTCTCTGAGCTGAAAGAGATTAGCCACACATATGCTCTTATGTGAGAGACACTGATACAATTATGAAGAACAGGAAACGCTGTTCATGCAAAACGTGGTCATGGGATTTTTACAGGCCTAATGACAAACCATAACAATCACAGTCATGAGTCGTAGCACAACATCTCATCCATGCTCTATGCTGCTAAGCTGATTGGCTGCCGCCAAAATGAAAGGATGACCGAAAATCGCGCTAATAGTAATAGATTATGCGAAGATTCTCACCTCCAAATTTATCGTCGTGGTCGGACATTTGCCGGATACAAACCTAAAACCATGCCAACTTTTGTCGATTATAATTGTCATACTAGGTCAAGCACAATGAAAAAAAAACTTTTTCTTCATAAGGAAACATTCAAATTGTGTGCATATTGTTCCCATTTTGCCCTTGGGTCTTAGTCTACAACTTATATCTATATTTTTATTTAATTTTACCTTATTTTTTTTGTAACTAAAATTATTTCCATTAATTTTCGGATTTTTTTTTTTCAATTTCATTTGTAGATAGAACACCAAGATGACCTTGGAATAAAAGTCAACCTTGATTATTAAAAATAAAGCATGCATTTGCTTTCAACCATGCACATTTCTACAACTTGGATGATTGATTATTATATCCATAATTACAGATGCCTATTTACATAGAATATTCCAGCAGCAACCTAGGACAGGAACATGGCTTTTTGTTTATATAATACGAGGTTCTATAAGTGTTTTTGTAGGCATGGTAGTATTAAGAGGGAAGAAGATAAAGGATATAAGGGCAAGATTGTATCAGCATAATATCTGGGAGATGAATGTAGGAAAGTCAACGTATGCATGAGTGTGAAAGTGATGTTAAATGATCATAAACCAGTTTGCCAGTCAGAGGCCAGAGCTTGATCATGAATTTAAAAGAACCACATTCACTGGTCATACAAATCTTTTGGATAGAAGTTGATGTAAATTTTGTTTATACTGCCACAAGATGCATGAATAAAAACACCCCCCCAAAACCCCCCCCACCCCCCCCCCCCCCCCCCTTTCCATTTTATACTAACATTAAAGGAAAATCCTACCAAATGAAAGTTAATTGGTATAGTATTTTTACAATTAATATGGAGTGAATTCTTTCAGTCCAGCAATAATATCACATGCTTTTCTGTCAAATGCAGGAATTGAAAACTTTTCTCAGTTTTCAACTTTATTGGCAAGAATAGCAATAATAATAATGTACTGAATAAAGCTCACAAAGAACAAAGTCTAGCACAGAACAAAAATAATCATTTGCCAGATTATAAGGTAAATGTTACCTGATAGATTAGCACTATTGTAAATGGTGGACCTACTGACAGGCTTTCTGCTGGTCATAAGTTACAGATTATCAAAAGTAATGATAAAATATGCTATCCCACAAAACTGAGTGCACCCCTATCATTTTTGTAAATATTATATTATATATTTTCCTGGGACAACACTGAAGATATGATACTTTAATACAATGTACAGTAGTTAGTGTACAGCTTGTATAAAAGTGTAAATTAAGTGTGCCATAAAAAAAAAACAGCCATCGATGTCTAAACTACTGGCAACAAAGTGAATACACCAATTAGTGAAAATTGACAAATTGTGCCCAATTTTAAATTTTCCCTTCAATGTGTCATGAGACTTGTTAGTGTTACAAGGTCATAGGTGTGAATGGGGAGTAGGTGTGTTAAATCTGGTGTCATCGCTCTCACACGCTCTCATACTGGTCATTGGAATTTCAATAGCTGTTAATCGGCAAAGAGCTGTCCCTGCCCTCCATGTCCAAGAGTTAATGCAGTGCTGGAAAATAATGATGGCCACACAAAATATTGACACTACGGGCACAATTTGTCCATTTTCATTTAGGAGTTTACTCACTTTTGTTGCCATCGGTTTAGATATTGATGACGGTGTGTAAAGTTATTTGAAGGGCATCCCACATTTACGCTGTTATACAAGCCGTTCACTAACTTCAGTAAATTTGTATCCAAAGAGTCATATTTTCAATGTTGTCCCTTGTAAGATATAATAACAATATGTCAAAATTAGAGGGCGTGTACTCTCTTTTGAGATAAACTTGATTTTGGTAGACCTTATCAGGGCCTTTACTACTGCTATGGACTTTACTTTATTATACCAATGTGTGACACCAGTAGTGTTGAGCGATTATTATCGACAAAGTTGAAATCGGCAGCAATGTATTTCGTTGATAGATTTTTTAGATCATGCGTAATTTAGGGTTAAATATCTGTGCATTAGCTATTATATTGCGCCATTTTCGGCGCTTCTGTCATTTGGCGGACAGCAATTCAGCTTACAGAATTGAAGCAGGGTGAGAGTGTAGATGTGTAGTGCGGACGTCATGTACTGGGATGTGTTTGGTTGCGATTTGGCTGAAGCAAAAAAATCACATGACTCGCAGTTTTACTTACGAACAGCCCTTCCTGTTCTATGATTCAGTGTGTGTCACGCGTTTCTCATAGCTGTAGGGACGTGCGCTCTGCCTCTGTCCAACAAGCTTAGCAAACAGCTCAGCGAAAATTATTTCTTTTTTTTCACAGAGACAGCTCTACTTTTAGCTGTGATGCTTAAAAGTTAGTTAGATCAGAGATTTGCAGATTTTAGGTAGTTAGGCAAAGAATTTTAAAGGAGCATCTCCCTCTGTAACGTCACGGGGGGGGGAGCAGGTGGGGAGGGGGGCCCGCGGCGAACACAGACAAGCTCGATAAAGGATACGGGATATTGTACAGCCAAAATTTTGTTTAGAAATTGCATTGCCTTATATTAGGATAAAAGATCTTTTCTAGTAACTGTAGGTCTATTTGGGTTTGGTGCAAAACCTCCACTTTTATTATCAGTATACATTACAGATAGGTGTTCTTTTTCAATTTTGCCCAGTCCAGCTATGATGATATAGCCACCTTGCAGTTAAAATTTGAAATACAGCAATTTTGTAGTCACCACCGGTGATAGGTGCCAAAAAATACTTTATTATTTCCCCTATTTCATTTCAGATACGTGTTTTTTTCACTTTGGCGCAGGCCAGCTGTGTTGATAGAGCAAACTTGCAGTTAAATTTGAATCCAGGAACTTTTTAGTCACCACAGTGTACTGAAAAGGTGCCAAAAAATACCTTTTAATATCTGTATGCATTTCAACAGGTGTTTTTTTTTACTTTTGTCATCAAGCTTTGTTTTATAGATCTACTTTGCAGTTAAATTTTTAATACAAACAATTTGTAGTCACAACAGGTGAATTGATAGGTGCCAAAAAATACCTATTATTTTCCCGTATACAATTCAGATTTCTGTTTTTTTCACTTTTGGGGGAGGCCAGCTGTGTTGATAGAGCCACCTTGCAGTTAAATTTGAATCCAGCAATTTTGTTTTGATTTGAGGGATTTAGAATAGCTGTGATTTGCCGTCTTTTTAAAAAGAGACTTTCCAAAACTCTTCCATACCTTCTCAAAATTTTTTTTCTTTCTGAACATGGAGCGAAATTCAGGTGGTAAGCGGGCAAAGAGGGTGGTAGGAATGGAGGTAGAGGTCGGAGAAGGTGCTCCTTCCAGTGCTGGCGACAACACGCATGCCAGCGGATCGTCAGTTGTAGGACCGTCAGGCCCCGTCAATGCTGGTCAGGGCCCTGTGAATCTCAGTAACGAACAGCGCGTCGCCATCTGTTCTTCAGTGGTTTTAAAGCAGCCTGCATCCAGCAGTCTACCTCCTCCTCCTCCCATCACGGCCACAAATGAAATCATCAGCATCATCAGCATCCGTCCAACATGAAGCACCCAAATGTCAACTCGTGTACCCACCACTGTGGATAATCCATTTTTCTGAAGACCTCTTTGATGACAAAAAAGTGGTTGGGGTCAAAAGTCATGTTAAAAGATCAAGAGGGCCAAAAAAAATGATTTTCTCTGCTCTGCGCCCAGTTTAATGCCATCAGAGGGGGAGAAGGAACGGCCG
>JAODAL010046365.1:0-31006 GCA_025379985.1 Phyllomedusa bahiana | reverse complement strand
GGGAGCACCCAAGGGGTCCTTCCAAATTTATCACATCTGTTTCGTCCGTGAAGGGGAATGTGTTGGATCAATTTTGAGATGGATCCCTTATTGCATGTGCAATAATTGCACAAGAGGGCTGGAACCCAAATTAAATAATAACCCTTGATCTCTACCCCTTCATAAAATTCTTTTGTTGTAATTTTTTGTGAAATTTTGTTTTTTGGGCATTTGGGATTTAATATAAAATCGGTATTTTTTTATGACAACAGTGTTAAAGATGTTTTTTGGGGACTGCCTTTTTGGAAGATAAAGGGTTGGCACTTAATTGATATGTGTATTTTAGGGTAAAAAAAACACTCTGTATTAAATGCTTGATAAAGACCTCACTATAGGTCGAAACGTCAGATCTTTGATGAAGAAATGAAAGTTTTTTGCACTTCTTAGATATATTTCAAAAAAACCCGGGTTCGGAACAAAGTCGAACTTGGGGGAACTGCACGGAACAAAATGTCTTTTATTGAAAAAAGGGGCTGCGAGCACATGGCTTTAAAATGGGGAAAAAAAAGGCCCATAGCCGCATGACATGGGGGGGAGATAAGCCAATCAGAAACCGGCGGGTTTCCCGTGACGTCCCCCCGCCCCAAAATAAAACCCCGGGGGCGACGCTGGGAGCTCAAAACCGCCTCACTGAAACGAGGGGAAAGGGTTCCCTGCCGCGGCTGCTTATAAATAGCTAAATACTAAAGAACTCTTTTTTATACAGCGTTTTTTTTTGGGGGGTGAAAACAGCTTGTCCAGGGGATTTGCTTCTCTTAAACGTTCTATTTCTGTTTTTGGTGGGGTTTTGGGATCGGAGTCCCATTTGGGGCGTCCATTCAGCGGCATATAAAATTTTAAATCCCTTATCTGCTCACAGCACTTTAAAATATCCAAGGGGGTTTCTAAGCTTTTTTCCTGTTGTATTCATTTAAAAAACCTGCGTTTTTTTAACAATACAAATACCACTTCATTTTTCGCTAAAATTCCCTTTTGCGCAATTTAAAATCCGGGGGTTTAAATTTAAAGGGCGTTGTTCTGCGCTTTTGGTAAACTAAAAAACCCGTTTTTTTTAAACTGGCAAAAAAAAAATTTTTTCCCCTGTAGAAAAAATTCACAACGAAGGTTAATTACAATTTTTTTTCTCTTGTTTTGTAGCGAAAAATACACGCCTTTGTAACACGCTACAAAGCGGGTATTTTTTGGCTGCTAAAATTCTTTTTGCAAAATTTTACATCCAGGGGTTTTAATTTAAAAATTTGGGGTTCCCTGCGTTGTGGTGACAAAAAAAACCGCCCTTTTTAAACCCCCAAAAAAAAAAATTTTTTTCCTGTAGCAAAATTTCAAAAACCAAAGGGTTTTAATTTACAATTTTTTTCTTTTCTGTGTACCGTAAAATAATGCCTTTAAAAAACACGCTACAAACGGGAAGTTTTTGGCTGCTCAAATCTTTTCCCAAATTTACACCCAGGGGTTTTAATTAAGCTTTTGTTCTGCTTTTGGGTGACAAAAAAAAAAAAAAACCGTTTTTTTTCACCGCCAAAAAAAAAAAATTTTGCCTGTAGCATTTTTTAAACAACCGAAGGTTAATAACAATTTTTTTCTCTTGGTTTTTTAAAGCGAAAAAATCCCACGCCATTTTTAACCGCTACAAAGCGGGTAGTTTTTTGGCTGCTAAATTTCCCTTTTGGGGCAATTTACATCCGGGGGTTTATTTAAGCGTTTCTGCTTTTTGGGGTGACTAAAAGAAACCGTCTTTTTTAAACTGGCAAAAAAGACATTTTTCCTGTAGCATAATTCACAACCGAAGGTTAATAACAATTTTCTCTTGTTGTGTACGAAAAAATACACCCATTGAAAACACGCTACAAAGCTGGTAGTTTTTGGTTGCTCAATTCTTTTTGCGCAATTTACACCCAAAAGGTTAACTAAGTTTTTTCTGCAGTTGTAACTCAGTAAAAGAAACTTTCTTTTCACCGCCACAGAAGAAATTCTGTACAAAATTTCATATCCAAAGGGTTAATTAAGCCTTTTTTGTGCTTTTACAGTAATCAGTAAAATACACAGAGTTTTTAAACGCACATACAAGTCAATTTTTCCTGGCCATTTTCTGGAGCAAATTTATATCCAAGGGTTACCCAAGCTTATTAGGGGGTTTCATTTGGAGTCAAATACAGGGTGTGCATTTATCATATACAGATATCTTCATCAAACAGTGTCTGAAAAACATTTTAGAACAAACAGTATGTCAGACAGAGAGGTGGCAGGCTCTTCTCCTGCGAGGGGGCAGTGGCACAAATATTTCCTGGGGCAGGCCCAGGTCGCAGCAACAGCAAGGGGACGTTGCAGCAGGGGGCCACTCGGTGAGGCCACAACTGCCGTTGTCATCTAGCGGCCGTGTGCTGACAAGAAACACAAGGGTTCTTGATTGGTTGACTAGGTCATCCACTGCCTCCCAGATGACATAAGACAGCCCTAGCCAAGAGTCGGTGGCATCATCAGACACAACCCTTAGTTGGCATGGCCCGAGAGGGGGTCAGCTGCCCTAACCTGTCCTCAACACGCCTCTGTCCCATCCAGTTCCCTCAGCCAGAGATCTACGATGTGGTCTGGGCTCAGCGCCACTATATAGGAGGAAGAACAATTTGAGAGGCACAGCACTATTTGGGCACGTAGAAAACGCAAGTATAGATGGGGAGATGGCATGGGAGGACATGTTGTGAGGGCAGCCTCTGCAAACCAAGACCTGTGAGAGGACAGCTACGATGAAACACAAAATAGAGATGATTAGCTGACCGCCTTGGTAGCGGGGTGAAGCAAGGGCTTCACATCGTCAGGAAAGAGGGTGTCAGTTTGCGCTCGGGCAGCGGCGCAGCCCAAGTGGGTTTTTGGGGTTTGAGTCAGCGGGGAAAAGCAGAAGTGTGAGGTGGGGACCCAAAGGGGGCCACGGGGTAAAAAACCCTGCTTCGCAGGGTCCAAGAAAGTAGCGCACGGGGGCCAGCGAGGCAGGGGGCGGCTAGCCCCACTCATGCGGAGCGTTGGCGAAAAAAATCCGATACCTCGGCGGTGTTTGCAGTTCTTTGCTAAGCACCGGGGGGGACCCGAATATGGGTATATGTAAATCTTGGGGGCAAAAGTGAAGCGTGACCAGGGGCAACTTTGGGACCACGGCCCTGCGTCAACACACGCTCACCTCCGATGGGCCCGGGAGAAACGGGCTCAGAGTGGTGGCCCCCCTGCCCCCGCAGCAACAGCACAGCAGCGCCCCTGGGACCAGCCTTGCAGCCAGTCAAGGCTCCAACCCCCCTCTGCAAAGGGGGCGTTTCCTTTTACATCATCTCCCGTCCAGATGCTCCTGCTCCTTGCTACCAGGGGGCCAATCATTCACGAGGGGTTGCAAAAGACAACATATCGTCCCCAACCCTCCTAAAGGTGCAGCAGCTGACCCGGGTCCTGTCCAAGTTGTTTGGGGCTGGGAGTCCCCCCTTTCCAAATGGTGGGCCCCTGCACCATTCAAGAACAATGGCTTGTGCCGGCCCCGGGTGGAAGTTCCAAGCGTAATTTCTTTTCTAAAAAGGCAGACCAGCATTTTTTAAAAATGTAGAACAAAGGTGGGGGCCCGTCCTTTAGCTTTCTGTTTGTTCCCAAAGGGCAGGCAGCGCAGACCTGGAGCTGAACTATGGGCAGGCCCGTACATGTTCCCCTTTTCGCCCATTGGGGGGAATGGCTTCCCCCCAGGCACACCAACAACTTGGACAGGAGATGCCGCTTTCTCCTCCACGTTTGTCAAACTGCGCTCCTGAGCCAACGTCCGCCTCCTCCTCCTCCCCCTCCAACCACCCATCTCAGCCTCCCACAAGTACTGCTCCATCATACCACATTGTAGGCGACAGCGGTGTCACGCAGTTCTACACCTGGCTGCCTCGGAGACGAAGTCACATCTAGGGAGGACTGCTCCGCGTCATGCAGCAAGAAAATCGAAGTTGGTGGAGCTTTCTCCGCGCCAACTGCCCAAAATCGGAACGGACCATGGTGACGGACAATGGAGGAACATGGTGTCCGCTGCTGCAATCCGAGAAAGGGATGGTCCATGCGCCCTGCATGGCGTACTGTGTTCAATCTGGTTTGTGAAAGGTTTCCTAAGTCTTCCACCGAATCTTCAGAAGAATTTCTGAAATGGCCAGAAACGTAGTGCATGCACTTTCTCCATTCTACAAAGCCAGGAACACCCTCCTCGAGTTGCAGCGGCAGAAGACGGCCTCCACCAACACACTCTGAGTATGGCGATGATTCCACCCGCTGATTTCCACCTGCACATGGTTGGACCGCTGTAATGAACAGAGAAAGGCCATTAACGATTTTTTGATTGATTCCAGGAGGACAGGATACTCCCCTGTGTTAACTTGATGTCAGCCATGGCAGCTCATGTGTGACACCTGCATTTGTTGATGCCATTATAGGAGGCCACGGATATTTGTCAGTCGCCAGGACTACGGATGAATAACGTCATTCCACTGCTTCATGTCTGAACAGATTGCTGAAAAATCAGTCTGGGCAGGGGATTGGAGACGTGGCGGCTACATTTCGCTGCCACATGAGTCCGTCGGTCTGGAAATGGAGGAGGAGGACATTGGAGCAGAAGCTTGTCTGGTGAAATGAGTGGATTTCTCACCCAGTGACAATAGAAGGAGTAGCAGGAGCACAGCTGGAAGAGTGGATGGAGATGAGAAGACGAGCAGATGAACCCCCGCAAGCACCGGGCAGTATACATGGAGATGAGGCAGAGGACCCCTCGGAGTCATTGTGCAGATGGCCCGCAGCTTGCTTTTTTGCCTGTCTTGTGACAGCCGAATTGTCTGCTTCCGGCTGAGGGATGTCTTCTGGCTCTCCTCCCTATTGGTCCCTCGCTACCGTCCAAATGGGAGCCTTTTTCTCCCACTGCTGAAAGGAGGACAAACTCAAATACTATAGAGATATCCTCCGTAGTCAGTTGAGGCCGCTGGCCTAATGTTAGGCATCGTCCCTCCTGTGACACGTCTGACGGGGGTTCTTCAGCGCTCACAGACTACTGCCACGGCTGCTTGGACAGGTGGGGGTGTAAGGACTGTACCAGCTACATCAGCAGCAACCTAATCTGGAGTCACTGATGAGCATCTTCCTCACCCGGCCTAGTGAGGAGGGCAGTCCCCAGCAGCTGCCAGCAGATCCTAGGAGCAGTCCCAACCAACATGGTTGGTGGCCTACTTTGGACAGCACTCTGCCACCCCAGTTAGAAGATCCGCTGGACTACTGTGCAGCCAAACAGGAATGTGTGGCCCGCAACTTGCCGAGGTTTGGCCGTGGAGAAGCTGTGAGCTGCCCGGCCAGTATTTGCCTCAGAGCGGGTGTTCAGTGGCGGGCGGGGGCCATAGTGTACCCCAAGGAATAACCCGCTTGTCCACGGGAAATTTGTAACGACTGACCTTTGTCAAGATGCATCATGCCGTGGGATCGGCCAGGATTTCCACACACCAATGCTTAGGCGTCAGACTACATCACCTTAACTAGTGTTAGCGATTAAGTTGACATTGACATCGTCGATGGTCCGATAGTCGACCACATCGACAAGATAGTCCGATGGTCGATGGTAGATTATGATCGATGGAACCAGTTAAAGTCCCTATGGAGAGCAACAACACCTTCATTCTTACACCCAAACAGTCAGGAGAAGCTGGAATTAAAATCCACAACAGTCATATGGATACGTGCACAATCTTCCAGGCAACACACTTACATTCATATAAAGAAGTTGGCACCCCCTATTAATCGAAATACTTTTTTTAGTTCCTAAATAAATTGGTTGTTGCAACACCATTTCATTTGATATATCGTAATAACTAATATTGCACATTTTGTGTTATACAATAAACCTCATTTCAATCCCGGAAATATTACTGTGTCCATCAGTTATAGATATATCTAAATTGACATGGCTGTTGCAACACCCAAATATTTTAGTAAACTAAAAATATTAAGAATATAATAGGGTGCCCCCAAACTTGTTTCATATGACTGTAGGTTTTAAAAAAAGCCACAGAAAAAAAATCACAGACATTCACTATCCCTGTCTTGTACCACAGCATGACCATTAAACCTGCATCACCCACAAATTAAAAGTGACAGAAGGCAGTATGATTTTGAACCTCATTTTACTTGGAACTAATTGAATATCTCCTGTTCACAGGGGGTGGAAACGCAGCATGAGCCCCAAACCCTGCATGACCCCCACATTTAAAAAAGTGCCGGGAAAAAGACTCTTTCAACCACCATTTAGTGAACTGGACATATGAACAATCCCTGGTCGCTTGGCCACAGCATGAGCCCCAAACCTGCATGATCCCAGATTAAAAAGTGCTGGAAAAACTATGTAACTATGTCTGATGTCAATTAATTGATTTTCAGTAAATTAAAATGTATTATAATTTTTCAAGTTTTTTCATTGACCATTGTGGGTTTTTTGTCCATGTGTGTATATAAATCTGGATTCACTGTATTAATACCAACATACAGAACACAATAAAATCAATATGTCAATTTAAATTTTTGTTGTCTAATTCTAATAAATTCTATAAAACACCTGTGGGTCAAAATAGTCACATCACCTCTTGATTAATTCCTTGAGAGTTTAATATTCAAAATGCAGTCTCTATAGGGTGTTTCTCTTGTTTTGGTATTTTGAGAATGAAACCTAAAATGGTACCTGAAAAATATCCTGATAAAAAGTAGACCCCAAAATCCAATAAGTCCAATTATGTTTAAAGGGTTTTTACCACGAAGTAAGATTGACATGGGAAGCTTGCAAATTAAATATTAAACATTTTCACTATTAAAAATTCTGTATCATTTTTGTTTTATCTGCTAACTTAGTAATCCATAGTGTACAGCTCGTCTCCAGGGGATACAACCAGTGACGAATGCTCCTCAGTCCTGGCTGCACGTAATCAGACATCACCTCTCATCTCTGCTGCTTACTGTTAGTCTATTCTATGCCTAGTAGTCAATAAAACAGAAAATAGAGACAGCGGTCCCTATCGCAAATAATATGAATATAACTTGAGCCTCATTAGTACATATATTTGTATGTATTTATGTTTTCGTGTTGTGCAATATGAGACACAACACTCCAGAGAGCCTCCACAATGGGAACTAGGTGATGAAGTCCACTGCATGGTGTCGGTGGATATCCTTGTTCCTAAAACACAGGAATGGAGAAATCTTTAACATGCAAGGGAAGGTTATCTTGGTTTTCCTCAAACCTTTTTTTCACCACGAACAAGATAGAAACTTGTTTTTAATCAATCAAGGAAGACGCATTTCGTGTTCACACTTCATCAGTTGCCAGTTCTACTGGAACTGATGAAGTGTTGTAAATAGTGATGAGCGAATGTGTCAACTATCGTTATCGATTCGATAGGTCCGATATCGGCAAGTTATCAAGACGAATTTTCCAATAGTCGACTAATAGATTAATCAGCCGATTGACTATTAAAGTCTCTGGGAGAGGAACAACACCTACATCTCTTACACCCAAACAGGGCTGGAGAAGCTGGAATTAACATCCACCAACAGTAAACTGATACGGTGCTACTCTTAGGCAATTAGGTTATAAAGTCACAAGAAAAAAGTCAAGACCATTCACTATCACCTGTCTTGTACCACGAGCATGACCCTTAAACCTGCATAACCCACAAATTCAAAAGTGCCAGAGGTCAGTATTATTTGAACCTGACCATTTTACTTGAACTGGACATTTGATTATCCATGTCCCTGCGCCACAGCATGAGCCGTATCTGCATGAACCCCAGAATTTATATAAAGTAGCGAAAAAGCAGTGTTTTAACCACCATTCTAGTTAACTGGAATTGACTATCTGTCTGGACCCGCAGTATGACCCAGTAAACCGTTCTGACCCACAGAATATAAAAAGTGCCTGAAAAAGGAGTCTTCAACCAGCATTTTAGTTGGAACTGGACAATGACTATAACCGTCCTGGGCCGCACAATGACCCCAAACCTGCATGACCCAGAATTAAATACAGCCGAAAAAAAGGAATCTTTCACACCACCATTTTAGTTTTCACTGACATTTGACTATACATGACCTGTACCTGCAGCAAGACCCTCAAACCTGTATGACCCTCAGATTAAAGAGTCCGGAAAAAGGAGTCTTGAACCACATTTAGTTGACTGGACATTGAATATGCCTGTCCTGAACCGCAGCAGACCCCATAAACGCTGTTTTGACCCACAGATGAAAAAAGTGGCCGGAAAAACGAGTCTTTCAACCACCATTTCAGTAAACAGACATTGAATATCCAAGTCCTGGACTTGCAACATGACCCAAAAACCCGCACAGGTGTCCTTATGGACCATAATAGAAAATTTCTCAATAAGAAATAAACTATATTAAAAACAACTTCGTTTTTCCATACTGCTGTGGCTAGAGCTACTTGCCATTCTCTACAGTGAACATTGTTCCCACGTGATATAGAATGTGAAAGCAAATGAAACAGATGGGTACCCAGTAGACAACGAGGCCTATCTGAAAATCCTTGCATTCTACTGTCAAAGTGGTTTAGAGGAAATTACTGATCAAGGCGGGTGAGGCTGTATACTGATCACGCAGGTTCAGCTAGCAGGGCCGAGAACTTACAGGTGGTGTGGTGAAGCCAGGGGCTGCGTCCGGTCATCATTAACACGCAGGTTCAGCTAGCATGCCCGAGATAACAGTGGGTGCGGTGAGAGCCTAGGCGAGGCGTCCGTCATCATTAACACGGCAAAAAATGCCTTTTGATGCAGCATACGAAAACAGACTGAAAAGAGTGGCGGAAAGCGGAAGTGTGAGCAAGAACTCCACCTTCCTCAAGGACACAGTTCAAGAAATTATCTGCCTCTACGAGAGCGCTTGCCCCTTCGTATGAGTGCGGACCAACTGACTTCACTTTAGAAAATGCAGGTGGTTGACGCTCCTGTTTCACCCAGGTGGCCCTTTTCCTTTGCATTCTTTTTCTCGTTTTACGTCAACGTGAGTTGTGGGAGGAAATTGTCTCTGTTCTTGGGGTGGCGAATGTGCTGACATACAACCATGTCCTCTGACTAACCCTATAATCTTTTGAACGACTTCCTGTACCTTCCCTTCCGTACAATTCCAGAGGAATTATGTATCAGCTATTTTGAACATCAAGTCTTTTAGTAGTTTAATTCTAGAAAAACACATTTTTAAAATAGATCGGAATCCACCAAGTCTTTGTTTCTCTTTTTTTTTAATTAGTATTAATGTTGTCTCATACAGATTGCTAGCATGTTAAAGAACTTGCAAACACAAGTCATTTTGCAATATGTGTCCATTACAGTTAATTCCTATTCCTGTTTCTTCTGACTAGCACCTATCACCTTGAGCCACTCTTGACAATTGTGGAGAACAAATGTCTGGTAAAACCACATTTTTTAGAAGAGGACTGTAGTATAGCTGCATGTCACAGCAACATGCCCCAAAAAATTAAAAGCAGTGACCCTGAGCCACTCTTGACATTGTGAAGAACAAAATGTCTATTAGAAACCAAATTTTTTTTATAATAGGACCTGGTAGTATGCTGCATTTTCACAGCAACATCGCCACCAAAATAATCAAAATATTACCTTGAGCCACTCTTGGACAATTTGTGAATAACAAATATCTGGTATAAAACCACTTCTTTTTTATAATAGTGCCTAGTAGTATTGCTGCATTACAAACAGCATGACCCAAAAAATTATAAAAAAATGACTGTTAAAAATGTGAGGGAGAAATGCCACTTAGAAGCCACAATTCTGTTCACAAGGGACCAATGATTATAGCGGTATCTCACAGCAACCATGACCCTAAAAGCCACTGACAATGCCGAAAAATTCTAAAGATAAAAGTGAGTAAATGGAATACGTTTTTGTCATGAAACCTTGCTGTCATTTACATCTCCTCACCGCTACAACCTAGCAAATTATCTTTTGGGGAACTGAGAATAAAAATTGGCAAGTATGAAATTTATCATTTAAAAAATTCATCAGTGATCCATGCTGCTTCATCTTGAGAACGAGTCAAACTATCCACATTATCTGGTGGAAAGCCCGATGCTTTTTGTCCTGTAATGACTCTCTGCTGTCCTGAAGGTCTGCTCAGATATGACGCTGGCTTGCTGGCAAGTACAAACACCTCTATGCGTGGCGAGCGATCTCGGGCCATTCGATCCCAGTTTTGAATACACATAGTCGATTGGGTCCGGAACATATCCAAAAACAACGGGGTTGTGACGCAGATAGTCGTCTCCATGATCTTAACTGTCTCTGGGTGTTGGGATGTGAGCCCTGCAATGACATGCGTTGGTGTAGGTGGTAAACAAAGATTGCCATAGGTCACCCATTAGGCTTCTGACACAATGCCTGCTGCTGCTGCGCTAAAACGGCTCTTGGCACTCTAGTTGCTGGCACTTGCGGACGTTGTTCCCACCTGTGACATTTGAAGAACATCATAGCAACAACAGATGTCCCCAGTTGATCATCAGCAAGGTCTCAAATTTCCTGCATTTTACACTCTTATTGGGTGGTGGAAGGAAAGGCCTGAGTTTGCTTTTGTACCGGGGATCGAGGAGGGAGTCCATCCCATAATGTTGTTCAGTTGATGGCCTTAATGTGATGATCATGTTGAGAATGGAGCACCAAGCACTCATGTGAGAGATGAGCCTTGATATCCCAAGCCCTGGTCGAGGAGCCAAGCAAACTGATCTTCCTCATCTTCCTGCTCCGCCTCAAATTCGCGCCAACCTCTTTCCCAAGGCAGGATGTCGAGTAAACGTCCTGTGTCAAGAATACTTCATCCTCCTCCTCCTGCCCTCTGCCTCCGGCACAGCTTCAACACAGCCCTGACTTGCCTCAGATAATGCACCCTGAGAGCTGAGGCGCCATCTTGCACTAGCCCTGGACCCTGAACCACTGCCTAATGAAGACCGAAAAAATTGTGAAACTGTCGGGCCTTGTGGATTTGATGGAGAGAAAGGCTCCGTGTCTGCATCTGTGTCCGTCTCCTCCTCTGTCGCTGGCGGGACCTGTTGTTTCAGAGTGTCCAACGATCGTTCCAGAACTAAGATCACCACAATGCTCATGCTGAAAGGGCATCGTCCACACTGATCATTTTGGTGGCTTCTTCAAAACTGGCAAGGATGGTGCAGAGCTCTTTCACCTGCCTCCACTCTCGGTGGCTCAGCACCCCGAGGTCCGCACCGCTGCTTGTCAAGCCATGTTTCACTTCGGACTGTAATGGCATTGCGCTGCTGCCACAATCTCTGGAGCATGTGGAGGGTGGAATTCCAACGTGTTAACAAGTCAACAATGAGACGGTTGACGGGGAGGCCGAGCTGACGCTGCAGCGCAGCCAGGCGGGACGAAGCAGGGTGCGAATGGTGGAAGTGCAAGCTCAGACCTCGAGCCTTCCTCAGCAGGCAGTCCAGACCCGGGTAGCACTTTAGAAATTTCTGGACGACAAGGTTCATGACATGTGCCAGGCAAGGGATTTGCTCCAGTCTACCGATCTTAAGGGCGGCCAGCAGATTTCGACCATTATCGCACACCACCTTACCTGGCACAAGGTCTTGTCACCCAGCCATCACTCGTGGACCTCGTTGCTGAGAACCGTCCACAGCACCTGATTGGTGTGTGTTACGGACTTCCAAACAGATAAATTTCAACACGGCCTGTTTCTTCTCTTGGCACGTTAATCCACCAGAGGGACCTTGGGGAAAGAACCCTGCACTATCCCCCTGCGGTTTTGAAGAGCGTGCGCCAAGCCTGAGAAGCCACCGTCTACCCACCCCCCAGAGACATCCACCCACTCACCAATCAAGCTGTCACAGAGAGTATAGCGGCCTTGGCGCGTGCTCCACTAGTCAGTGTCCGGTGGTTCAGATGGACTTTGCGGGACACAGATGAAGACAACGCGCTTGAAAAAACTTTGAGATTCTCGGTTCACATAATTTGATCAAAAGATGCAAACCTGGTTGCCACTGGCAGGGCTTCGGCGACACACAACACTAATATATATATATAATATATATATATATATAAATATATTTATATATATTATAATTACTATATATATATATATAATAAATACTATATATATACAGTACACACCACACCACATGTGTATATCATATGTTTTTTCAGAAGTGTTTTTTGTGCAGAACCATAAACTTATATTTGGTGTATATTGATTTAAACCTTAGTTGGTACGGGAAAGGTGCCTCCAATTTTGATTTTCTGCACCTGCCCACTCTTACAAGCTGTCAAATAGGTGGTGCAGCTTGCATGTTGGGTTTTTTTAATCTAATTTTTTTCTCCTCTGGATAAAGCAAGTCGATGAACCCAGTTAAAGGCCTGGATGTGCTCAATTCGAGAGGTAAAAGATAGTGTAGGACTGCCCTATATTGAGATCACTATGAAAGTCATGGGCAGCTTAAACATCTTTTGATTATGTGGAACCGAGCATCTCACATCTGAATTTATTGTTTACATGTATGAAAGATAGCATAATGCTCTTTAAAGGATTTTTCACCGTAAATGTATTGAAATTTTAGATGACACTTAGGCTGGCCCAGGGCAAGACGGCTTTTCTTCAAAGAAATGCCCTGCTTCGGCATCTGGTATTGGGGCAGGCAAGGGCCAGATTGTGGCGGAACCCATCTGGTGTTCCACCAGACGGTAGGGCCAACAAATTCCAAGGCCAAAAAGCCTGGCAAAGCGACATTCAGGCTTTTGGCTTGGGATGGTTTGGGTTAAAGTGTTATCTTCTGCTCCAAACCTGGTAGACAGAAGGCTGGCTGCTAGCCAGGCCGCAGTACGGCGTGCATGTCGTCAAACGGTGGAAGAAAAGGTAGAAGGGTCTCTTGGTGTGCTATGGGTACAACGGTTCAGACGGTGGATGGCTCAAGCGGAGGCTGAACCCTGATCATTGACTCTAGATACATGGGCACCTGAGGATCGCATGTGGTGGCGGAAGGAGGAGAGGAGCGGAGACGAGGGTGAACAGTGGTTGGAAGCCCCGGCATCCGGAGTGAGGCCTTTTTTTTGCCAAGTGATCCCTCAATTCAACTCATTCATTCGTCTGCATGTGACTAGACATTTTTAGGTGGTGGGTTAAACACCTAAGAATCTTGCCTCTACTTATGCGTTCTTACGCAAGGCGGCAAATGAGACATCGCAGTGGGTGAATCATCAGATGGCTTCTCGAAAAAGGCCCAGGTTTTAAGAGGCTCCTGCGACCCTTTTCGAACGGCGAAAAGCCGAGAGCTGGGTGAATCAGAAGGCTTAAGCTCGAAAAAGTGCCCAGGCATGAGAGGTCTCAGGACCCTTTAGACGGCGAATAAGCGATGAGCGGTGTCTATATTCCGCTGATCGAGTGGGTGGTGGAATCATCTCAGCGGACTCTCTTCTGCGATCACCGCTCTCACACGTTTTGAGGCGGAGTCCGTACAACGATGCTGTACTTACTAGAGATTCACAGGGCCCTGACCCACATGACAGTCCTATACGGTCCACCAACCCGACGATCCCCTGGTTGCGTGTGTCGCCAGCACCGAAGGAGCACCTTCTCCCTACGTACCTCAACACCATGTCCTACACCCCTCTTTGCTCGCTTACCACCTTATTTTGCTCCATGTTCAAGAAAGTTAAAAAATTAAGAGGTATGGAAGAGTTTCGACAGTTTTCATATTGAAAGACGGCAAAACACAGCTATTCTTAAATCCCTCTAATTACCTACAGCCAACTAGGATTAAGAAACTGAATTGTTTCTAGCGGAATACCTGTGAAATCGGTCTGGTGCGTCTGTGAAGAAGAACCGTAAGACAAAATACTAGTGTTCCTTCCTTAAGTCTCAGAGATTTACAACTTCCCAGTAGACTAGGAATGATAGTTTTCAACAAACTACATACAAGTGCCTATCTGCGCCAAAAACTGAGATTCCACGAGCGCAATAAAAATATTCAAAAGTTAAAACGAATGGAGAAATTGGCGTTTTTTACAGCAATAGACAAAAAGACATTGCTAGAAAACGGATAATAAAATGTGTTTTTTTGCACCTATAAATACAACATGCCAATACTAGAAAATTCTGTATCAAATGTAAGTGTAACGGATGAGTTCAGGATCCGCTGGGCCAACGCAATCGATGATACTACGGCCACATACCAGGGAACGAGGTCTCAGTAGCCCCCGGTTATCCACCATAGGCCCCGCCGCAAACGGGATGGACCTTGCTGCCGGCGTGAGGCTAACCAGGTCGTTACCCCTGACGTTACATGCTTGCGATGGCTCCGGGAACACGTGTTTACAGAGACGAAATCCGGAGGCGTAGTTGGGGACAGGCAGGAGGTCATGGGCAGGCAGCAAGGTTCAAAGACAGAGTACGTGGCAGACGGTCAGGGGGGCATGGCGGCAACAGCAAGGTCAGACGTATCAGAACGTACTGGTACCCGGGAAATCAAGGTTGAACTCTATACACCTCTAAACGCTCCCTCCAAAACACACCAACAGACTGGCAGCGAGTGCAGGTGCTTCTACCATAAATGGACCATCGGCCTTCGATTAACCAATTAAGCAGGGATTAAGCCCGCGGCGCCTGTCAGAGTTGGAGACAGGAGCGGTGACTGGGTAACTACAGTTGTCTCCCGGGCAAGAGGAGAAGGACCACTGCAGCGGACAAGCCGCAGCAAGCCGTGCCGGACCCCGTACGCACAGGTTGGACGCCGCAGGCGAGCTGCGCGCCGCGCGCTGTAACAGTACCCCCCCACTTCCCCTTAGCTCTCCCCCTGGTACCTATGAAATTTACGATGAGATCAGGGGACAGATTGGTCTCGGGTTCCCGAACTCTCCTCCGACCGAAGCCCTACCAGGTCGATAAGGTAACACCGCTTCCCCCTCACTGTCGGCTCCGCCCGCACCTCCTTGACCTCCAAGGGTTATCCTGTGCTAGCAACAGGAGAAGCGAGACAGGTCTGCGGGAGAAGTCGGTTCAGCAACCACAAGGCTTTAGGAAGGGACACGTGAAACGCGTTCTGGATCCTTAGAGTCGTTTGGCAAGTGAAGCAATAGAGTACGGGTTTTCAGACGCTGGTAGGCACACAAAAGGACCCAGGAATTTGGGGCCCAACTTGTAACTGGGCACCTTAAAAACAGGACGTACTTTGCGGAAACCAAAACCCTATCCAGCCTGGCTCAAATAGTGGCGGGGGCCAACGTACCTGTCAGCCTGACGCTTGGTTGCGGGCAGAAGCTCGTAGCAGGGCCAGACGCGTGAGTTGCCAAGAGCCTTGATGTCTTTACTTGGGCAACCACGGCCGTGACCAAGACCCGAGTAGCTGGAGGAGGGAGAGTGTGGCGGGATGTAACCCATAGACGACAAAACAGTGTGGGATGCCCAGTAGGAATTCAGACACTAACGAAGATAAAAGAAAACTCAGCCCAGGAGAGAGAGATCGGACCAATTATCCTACTAGCGGAACAAAAAGAGCGCAAGTAGGTTCCAACACCTGGATAACCCGTTCTAGCCAACCCAAAAGTTTGAAAGGTGTATGCAGTATTCAAATCCAATAGAACCTGCAACTGAGCCCAGAAGCCCGCCAAAAATTTAGCGATAAACTGGAACCCCCACTGTCCGAGACAAATATGCAAACGGGAGACCGAGCAAGCGGAAAATAAGATGGAAAAAATGCATGGTCCAGCTGTGGTGTGCAGAGGGTAACCCAGGTTAGGTTGGGATTGAAGTGGGCCATTATCGTAGAAACTGAACCGGTCACCACCCATATGATTACCTTGTTTCCAGAAGAAGGTGGAAGATCAGTGACAAAGTCCATGGCGACATGGGACCAGGGTTATTTCCCGGCACAGAAGATGGCTGAAGAATGTCGCGGCTTGAGGCGAGGAACCTTATATCGGGCACAGGAGGAGCCGGCCAGCACAAAGTCCCAGACTTACTGCGCAAGAGTGGCCACCAGTAGTATCGGGAGTACAAGCTGAAGGGACTTATGGATTCCTGGATGCCCCAGCTGTTCGGGAAGAATGATCCCCACTTCAGGAATCAAGGCCCGCAGAGCATGGCGCACTATACGTCATCCCCGGGGGCACCACGTTTGAAGATCCCCGGGGCAGTCCGTGACAAGGCATTCAGGAGGGACAATGTTGCTATGAGGAGCATCAATGACCACCGTATCAAGGCACCGAGATAGGGCGTCAGCTTGACGTTCTTCCCCGGCTTGCCGAAAGTGAAGTCAGGTAAGTCAAAAAAAACGGGCGAGAGAAAAGCGACCATCAACTAAGCCAGCCGGGGATTCCAGGCGTTGACCGACTGAAGATATAGGAGATTTTTTTGGTCGTGAAAATATAATAGGATACGGGCCCCCTCCAGCAGGTGACGCACTCTTCTAGAGCCAGCTTATGGCCAGTAATTCGCGATCCCCTATGGATATAATTCTTCTCCGGCCGGGAGAGAACTTTTGGTGGAGAAGAAACCACACGTATGCAGTTTACCCGAGGAGGACTTCAGCAGGAGGACAGCACCGGCAACCCCCACCGAGGAGGTCATCCACTTCCAGAATGAAGGGGCGGAACGGGTCCGGCGAGAAGAACCGAGCAGACGCGAACGACAGATTAGAGACGGCTGAAGGCTTACTTGAGCTTCGCCGGGGGCCAGGACTTGGGATAGGCTTCATCTTGGTAGAGCCACCAGAGGAGCCACAAGCGTAGAGAAATGAGGGATAACATGTCTTAATAATTGGCAAATCCTAGGAATCGTTGAATGGCCCGAAGCCCACCAGGTTGTGTCAATGCAACACCCGCGGAGAGCTTTGAGGGATCCATCCGAGGCCCTTATCAGAGAAGACGATTTATCCTAAAAAGTGGCAAGCATGTGCGTTCGAAGAGGCACTTCTCTGGCTTGGCCAAAAAAGCAGATGAGTACGCAGTCCTGCCTTATGACCCTGGCGACGTGGTGGCTGTGAGGTTACGAAGAGAATCTGGAGAAACGATAAGGATATCGTCCAAGTAGACAATAGCACAGCTGTAAGAGTAGGTCCCGGAAAGATCTCATTGACGAAGTTTTTGGAATACAGCAGGGCGTTGCAAGAGACCGCATTGCCAAACCAGAATACTCGAAGTGGACATCCCGCATATTAAATGCTGTTTTCCACCGTCGCCTTCTCTAGATACGGATCCAAATTAAAAGACACCCGCGAAATCCAGCTTGGAGAAATATTTCGCGTCCACGCAGGCGGTCGAAGAGTTCCAATAACAAAGGCAGAGGGTACGATTCTTATGTGATTTATTTAAGCCCCGAAAGTCGATGCAGGCCCGGAAGATGCCATCTTTTTCTCCACAAAGAAGAAGCCGGCACCTGCCGAGACGAGGAATTACGGATAAACCCTTTGCGAGGTTCTCCACTTGAAAGTACTCAGACATCACCTAGTCTCCGGGACGGAGAGTGTATAAACCCGGGCACTGGGAAGGGGTACAGCCAGGTTGCAGGTCAAATAGGCCAGTCGTAAGTGCTGGTGAGGAGGGAGCGTTTTCTGGCCCTGCCTTACCGAAAAAACATCTGCAAAGTCTCCCAATATGGCGTAGGTAGGATCAGGATGGATGCTTTGGCAGACTTCAGGAAGCGACCTGAGGAGCGAGTTGCGGTGCAGACAGGCAACGAGAAGTGACACGTGGAACCCCAACCGCCTACGTTTCACCTGTGTGCTACCAATCCAAGGATCGGGGTATGGTCCTGCCGCCAAGGGAGGCCCATAAGGATTTCAGAGGAGAACTGCAGCAGGACTAGAAGTGGCAACAATTTCCTTGTGAAGGCCGCCAAATCTGCAGGAATGAGGGTAGCCGTACGAAACTGGATGTCGACCTTAATGCATTCGCACTGACCGAAGACACAAATATGGGTATCTGCAACGAGACACCGGGGAGACGAAACCTGGTCACAAGTTCCGTGCTTATGAAATTTCCTGCCGATCCAGAATCACTCACGGCGGTGGCCTGAAAGGTGCTGTCCGAGAAGCACAAATGTATATAACGGGCATTGTCAAACGGGGAGAGGCCTTTCGTACAGCCTAGGATGCCTCTTCTACGAGCCCTAAGGTTCGAAGTTTTCCCCGGCGCACCGTACAGTCCCCAATGAAAGTATGTGCCAGAACCACCACAATAGAAGCACAGCCGCTTCAGACGACGAGACGCTGAGATCGTTCCTCCCCTGGGACAGGAGGCTCTACTCGACCTGCATAGGTTCCTCTTCAGAAGCCCTCTGAGGATGAAGAGGATGAACACGCTGGAACGTGGGAGCCAAGCTGGGGGAAACGCGTAGACCGGCACGGTATCCCTAGTAGGCGGGAGCTTCATGATGCCTTTCGGCGAAGCGAATATCCACTCTGAGTGGCCAAATGGATTAGGTCAACCAGTGCAGGCTGGTAGATCCCGAGCGGTCGAACTCGTCCTTGATTCGCCCGAGAAGGCCTTGCCAAAATGTCGCCACCAACGCTTCGTTTGAATCAGACCAGCTCCTAAGCGAGAGTGCGAAACTGCAAACCGAATACTGACCGACTGGTTGTTACGCCCTGTACGAAGTGCCAGAGCAGAGCTGCGGTCAGCGAAAAGTACTGCCTGGTTCCTCAAAGACTTTGCGGAACCCCCGAGGAAGGTTTGGGAGGTCCACATGCCAAGATCCCCCTTGATCCCCTAGCGTCGTAGCCCAAGCCAAGGCTTCTCCCTGAACAAGAGTGCTGAATAAGCAATCCAACCTTGGCACTCTCTTTAGGTGAATAGGGCTCCCCAACAACACGAGGTTGTAAGTAGCACTGCTGATTAAAATACCCCTGGACACATCATGGTTCTCCATCTGATAGCGATAGGGAGATGTAGATCAGATGCAGCGAGGGTCCCGAAGCCGAAGCAGTTAGACAATGGATGCCGGAGCAACTGATTGCAGTTGCAGAGGCGGCAGCCGGTGGAGTCATACTTGTCGCAAGATTCTGCAACATGGCCCGCTAGCCTGTTCGATAACGCATGGCTCTGTCAGGCGACACTTTCGGTGACTCCTAGATCGGGCAGAGGAACCTGGCGGAATCCATGGCCAGTCAGTACTTTAACGGAGGAGTGATTCCGTCTGGTGGGCCACGCAAGCGATGAAAGCTAAGCCCCGCCAGGAACGGATGTCTAAGTGCCCCCGGTTTTTTCCACCAAGCCCGTCGCAAAGCGTGATGACTTGCTGGCTGGTGTGATGCTACCAGTACGTTACCACCTGACGTGACTGCTTGCCGATGGCGGCCGGGGTACAGGGTGGTACAGAGACAAAATCCCGGAGGCTAGTGGGCATAGGCAGGATGTCAGGGCAGGCAGCAGAGGTTCGTAGTCAGAGACGGCAGACGGTCAGGGCAGTGCGGCAAACAGCAAGGTCAGGAACGTAAGCATACGGTACTGGTACACGGGAAATCAAGGCTTAACTCATATATCACTCTAAACCTCAAAACACACCAACAGACTGGCAAGTCCGATTGCTAGGAGGCGTCACCATATATAGGACCAGGTGCCCTACAAGTTAACCCAATTAAATGCGCTCAGGCCCCTTTAAATCCGGACCAGCCATACGCGCACCCCCGCGCCTAAGCAGGGATATTGCAACGCGGTGGCTTGTCAGAGTTGGAGATCAGGAGCCGGACAGTTAAGTACGGGGTCTCCCGGCAAGAGGCGAAGGACCACACGGTCAGCGGACAGCCGCAGCATCCGTGCCGGGACCCCGTACGCACAAGGGACTGCCGCGTCGAGCTGCGGCGCCCGCGCCTGACAGTATAAAGTAAAGTTGGGTCTTGGAAAAAAATGGCCATGTGCCAAAGTGAAAAAAACCTAATTAAAATGTGTTACGGATAATAAAAGGTGGGATTTTTGCACCTATGAATATACAACAGCATTACTAATATCTGTATCTAAGTAAGTACAAGGAGGGTCTTTGAACAAAAATGGCCTGTTGCCAAAGTGAAAAAAACCTAATTAATTGTGTACGGATAAAAAAAAGGGGTTTTGCACCTATGAAATACAACAGCAAATACTAGCAAATTTCCTGTACCCCCTAATGTAATACAGGTGGGGTCCTATGAGCAAAAATGGCCTGCCCAAAAGTGAAAAAAAAACCTAAATAAATTGTGGATGGATAATAAAAGGTGGTTTTTGCACCAATGAAATACAACAACAATTACTAGCAAATTTCTGTATCCTAATGTAAGTACAAGGTGGGTCTTTGAACAAAAATGGCATGCGCCGAAGTGAAAAACACCTAATTAAATTGTGTACGGATAATAAAAGGTGGTTTCTGCACCTATGAAATACAACAGAAATTACTAGCAAATTTCTATATCCTTATGTAAGTACAATGTGGGTCTTTGAACAAAAATGGCCAGCACCACAGTGAAAAAAACCTAATTAAATTGTGTACGGATAATAAAAGGTGGGTTTTGCACCTATGAAATACAACAGCAGTTACTAGATAATTTCTGTATCCTAATGTAAGTACAAGGTGGGTCTTTGAACAAAACCGGGCTGCACAAAATAAAAGGTACTATTTCACCTCAGGTGCGAGGTGTGCTGGGCAAAAACTGGTAAAAAAAAAAGCCATTTCAATGTAGGTTCAAAGCAGAGTCTGGGCTGCACAATATACACTCTCCTTTCAAAAGCCTGCCTGTCTGTCTGTGTTCGCCCACCTCCCCGCCCCCACCCCTACCTTGGTTGTACAGTGCTACCTGCTTCTTTAAAAGTCTCAGCCTAACTAACTAAGAACTGAATTCTCTAATCTACCTATGTTCTAATGTTCACAGCTAAAAGCTAGATGTCTGTGTGAAAAAAAGAGAAACTGTGTCCTGCGACTGTATTGAGGAGAAAGCTAACACACGTCCTGCTCTTATGAGACACACTGACACACTGATGCTGAACAGGAAGGGCTGTTCTATGTAAAACGAGTTCATGTGATTTTTCCAGCCAATGACAACCATACGCATCACAGTCATGACGTCACACACCCAGCTCATCCTGTTCTATGCTCTAAGCTGATTTGCTGGCCGCCAAAATGACGGGAAGCACCGAAAATGGCGCGATAGTAATAGAGTATGTGCAGAGTCTCAACTAAACTATCGCGTGATCGGAAATTTCCGATCAACCTAAAAACCGATTATGATCACTCAACTCTAGTTGTAAACACAAAATGCGTGTTCCTTGATTGAATAAAAGCAAATTTCTGTATTGAATGTCCAGCGCGGTCCTATGGCCATAGTAAAAACAAGATTTGAGGAAAAACCAAGATAATCTTCACTTGCATACTGCCTAAAAATCACATACACTCTGTTTAACCTAGGACCCCGATGCCGAAAGGCAGAAATACTACCACTCAGCTACATTGTAGCTACTGACGGATCTTTACATAAACATGCCTTTATTTGACTAGAGTGAGCATACTGTGGAGAAAGGAAAGTTATTTCAAGCCTGCTGGGTCACATGATATGCAGTTCAAACAAACGTATAAATATCTCCACTTTTGAACATACTGAAAGCTGAAACATGACAAACCAGGCATAAAAATGTTCCCATAGTAAAACCCCTTGCACACTAGGGCTCTTGCACATATGGGATCCTTCTAAAGATTACAGAATCAGGATACCAAATATAAAAATAAATTTGTCTATTAACACCTGCTTTATTACCAAAAAACAATTAGCTAAAATGGAAAATGTCACGAGTAGCAAGGCAGGCACATCCCTTATGTCCCCTTCTGGACCTTGTAAACCTTACTTCGCCCCCCAGACAGTTTTAAAGGGCCAGTGCCTATCTGACTTCTCCTGCCCAATCACCTGTTACTTGTGGGTATTTAGACAAGCTCTATCCCACAATTCCTTGTCAAATTGTGCTATAGTGGCTTCTAGACTAGTTCTCGTGTATGATTTTCTGACCCTTACCCGTGTTTTCCCATTACTGACTGTACCCTTCCTATCCTGGCCTATTACTTGTTATACTGACTTTGACAGAATGTTGCCTGAGCTGACCAGCCACTCACAACCTAACTACGTTTTCACTTAATCCTACTGTATCTTGCCCACATGCCAGCCAAGCCGTGAGTGACCTCTTCAGGGATAACACCCTGAGAGTTCTCTTTCAGCAGAGTCCAAGGCCCCTTCTGGTGGTTGAGTGTGTAGACCATGTGCTCCTTAGACTCTGCTCCCCAACGAGGTTCTATGCCACATTCACAGTTGGCACAAATGTGCCAACAAAGAAGCCACAAAGCCCCTTCTCGTTTTCACAGTCGGTGCAGCAGCCGCACCATATTTGTTAGATGCTGTCTCCTTATCCTGAATGCCAAGAAGACTTTACAAAGCCTTTCGGGCTGTCTTTGACGGCACCATGCCTGGCCATGCAATGAGGGCACGGCCGGGCATGATGAGTGACAGTTACCATGGAGATCAGTACACAACACTTCTTCTCTGCTTTTGATGTCAGTGAATTCAGTGATATGAAGGATCACTGTTTCAAGTCCCCTTCGGAGAGAAATGTTAAAGATGTGAAAGAGTAAAAAAAAAGTGAAAAAACAATAAAACACAAGCACAAAAAAATAAATAAATACGTACACCCCCCTTTTCTCCAAATACATATTTGGGTTTTGTAGACATGCATATAAACTTCCCTTATTAAATCACTGTCACTTTAATTATCACCTTCATCAACAGGGCCAATGCCATAAAAAAAAAAAAATTACATTACATAACAGATTTGGGTTAATTTGGAAAAAAATTATAGACGATATCATTAACGTTTTATAATACCATTATGGATACCAAATTATACTAGTGGTTAATTCACGACATTAATTAATAAGCATTATATATACTCGGTTTTTGGTAAATGTCAATATTGTTTGGGAGTTCAGATGATGTGTGGTGGCTGTTTGTGGGGGTGATTATATTGATTTTTATTGTTTTTATATGTTGGGTGGTTATGAGTTTGACAACATAAATATAAACTATCAGTTTTTTCTGCGGTGGTATTGCCCGTAATTTTAGTCACGACTCACAGCACGGGTTCTATAACTATATTGTCATGTGATATGCACTGTGAGTGCTTGTTACAAAATAAAATACTTGTCCCACACCAAAATTATTTCCAGTAAAACGTAAACTCAATCCAGCAAAAAAAAAAACATAGCTACATGCACGCGCACTACAATGATTTATAATAATGCCTTTATGCGACTCACAAGGCTATTGGGTTGCCTAATATGTGTTTTCACTGCTGTAATAAAAGTGTTTTTTTCTGGCATTAAAAGCAGTTAAAACATAAAATTATGTTATACCAATCGGTGACTGTGTTGTAAAATTATAAAAATATATTAAACTACCAGGATTGCCAGTATATTTGATCTTCAATCTGCCTTATCTTACACCTAGCTCGACGTTACACCGCAAAATAAAAAAGTTATGAGACTATCAGGACTATGACATCAATAAATATAAGTTTTTTAAAGTGCTTTTCTATTGTGACAAAAGTAATAAAACATATAAAACTATATAAAATTCATATCCTTGCAATTGCAGCAACCTGCATGGTAAAGTTGTGATTTATACCACATTGCAAACGCTGTAAAAATGAAGCCCAAAAAACTATTATGGAAATGTGCTTTTCCCTTTCCCCCAATTTAATTAACCCCAAATTGCTAAAAAAAAAAACTATGGAACACAACTGGTGCACCCAATATGCCACACCTCTAGTTGAGATCCTTTGAAGGTTGTTGAATTCAATAATGGCCCGCGTGACATTGGCTTGGTTTTCACCCAAAATACTCGTGTCCCAAAGGCCAAATTCAGCTCCCATTCTTGCCACGCCTTGCCTTGCACCCAAACAACAGTTTAACACCCCACTACTAGGGTCGTTGCCAAAACTTGGTAAGCAAATCTGAGTAACAAAAATTGGGTGTTTTTTTTCCAGCATTGCCATGCAAAAATTTAATAACACATTTTAATCTTAAACTTCAAATGTTGGGAAAAATATAAATTACATATTTTCATTCTTCACCAGGCATTAACGCTAAAAATACTTTGGTGTGAAAAACATTGATCTGGGGTCATATTATTACTCACTTATCATACCACGGGATATTTTCATTAAAGGAGTTGTAAGTTTCACTAAATATAGGGTCTTTTTTGAGTGATTTATTCAAGTTTTAGCACATCCTAGGGGGTCCAACACAAACCGGTAAATGGCATCTAAAGAAATATTGGAATGAAATATAGACCCAAAATTCAGTTAGGTGCTCCTCCTATCCATGAGGTTTTGTGGTTGGCCTAATATTGCACTAGGGCCATTATGGGTATCTCTAAAAACTATAGATGCGTGGACACCCATGTTCCTTCCCATTTTCTCGTCACCATGGTTCCGATTTGCAGTTGTCGTGAGAAAGCACCCATACAGTGATTTCGTGTTGCATTGACGCAGAGCAGTTCCTCACTCTGTGATGTCTTTGTTCGCACAGGAAAATACAGGTGTAGAAAATTGCATGGACATGCTGTGCCACTGACACATGTGGTGTGGTGGAGAATGCACTTAGTACTTGTTGTAGGCTGAGGTGGTGGTGGAGGGCCGAGGAGGCGGTCATTGGCGCAGGTTCAGACAGTTTGACAACGATTGAGGACGGGAAAGCGGTACTGTACTCCTGATACTTGTTGCTGGTGGTTGGGCTCGGGGCAGGAAGCACATTAACCCAGTGGGCCGTCTCGTAAAATGGACACTTGAACTATCACATCGTCCGTAGTATTCAGCTCCACATGGTCAACACCTGCAGTGCACCTTGGAAGACAACGATTAGGCTCAACGGACATGGATCACATTCTGTTTATTACATATTTATGCACGGGTCCGGTTAATGCCTTTTTCGAAAAGAAATTACGGCTTGGGACTCTCCTCCTCGGATCTGCACACTAGCCATTAGTTCTCACTGGGATCGATTGCAGAGTCCCACCAATTGGAAGATGCGCGGGAGGGGCTGCCCGCTACCCAAGTTACCAACTTGGAAAGGCAGCCTGGTCAGCTTCTGCAACTTAGGCATGGTTTTGACACGCTTACTTCTGTCTCCCTTGGACAATACCTCAGTGAACAACCTGCTGGCAACCATGAGTTGCAAGGGCTGGAGCATATAGGGGACCGGTTAGATGATGGGGTAATGAATAATCAGCTCCCTTAAATTTTTTTTTTTCACCTTTTCACAAATGTACATTTTATTTGTATTTTGTATTTCAATATTTAATAGCTTATAATATAGCTATAAGATATTAACGTAAATAATTGTATCTGCTGCTTGCATGCAATCTCCATTTAGGATAGCTGGGAGACGCCTAACAACAGGTTACTCTGTACCTCCTGTGGTAACCTATTGGAATATAGACACGTGTATATTGTCTTAAAAAAAGCTCCCCCTACACCAGACGGTGGTGGAGCCTTGACTGGTGAAAAGAAAATAAATGCCGTGCCACTGGCGTGCTGCTGTGTTGCTTTGGCAGGCATGGACCACAAAAAATTTGTGACACGTTTATCCCAGGGCACTGGTTGGTGATGCTGTATGTCCGTTCAACGCAGGGCCTGTGGTGAAAATGTTAGCTCCCTGGCCACGCTTCACTTTCTGCCCTACATGATTTCTACATATAACACTGTTCGGCTCCTCCGGTCTGTCTTGGCAAATAAAACTGCCACATCGCATGAGTAGTGATTTTTCCGTCACCGCTCCGCACTGTGTGGAATCTACTATCCTCCGAATTGCCTCGGTGCAAACCCACACCCTGTGCCGCTACATTTCTTAGAATGCACGGAAGCATGTGGTCTCCCGTGGCCGTTTGGCTCCCGCCAACTCACATCTGATGCCACCTGTGACTCCATGGGACACACTACTGACTGGCTGATGCACGCCGCTGATTGGACGTGCTTCGGTATCCACCTCTTTATCCTGTCGATGTTGATGAAGCCCTTGACGCGGAAACACCGGAAGACACTTGAGCGACTACCCTCCACGTAGAGCGCTTTACTAGTAAATCGATTAAGTGATTATGTCACTGCTGTTCAAGCTCAATCGGTTCGGTATGCAGAGCTTTGTCTCCGCTTGCAACATAACCTCCAGCCACTCCTTCCACATCACGACTTGCCCGCTTATGGCAGAGAAAGCAGCGGATGTCTTGCCCACACCTCTTTGCTGCCAAGTATGCTCGTTGACTGTCATATAATTAATTCGGTCACTACGATGTATAGTGGCGCAGTACCCACGCCTTCATAGTAGTTCTGGTGACGGGGAACTGAACGGGACAGTGGAGGGTTGAGGACAGAGTGATGGACCCCTGACCTGCTTCAGGGGCCACATGCATTATGGGTTTTGTCTGACGAATGCACTGACTCTTGGCTGATGTCATCTGGGAGGGAAGTCGGATGACCTTGTCAACCAATCAAGAACCTTTGGCCATGGTGATCCAAACACGGCAATAGTTGACAACAGTAGACTCTGGCCTCACAGACGTCACACCTGATGCTGAAGTCTCTTAATTTGCTGCTGTGACCTGTGCCTGCTCCATGAACATCTGTATCACTGCCACTCGCGTTTGAAGGGCCTGCCACCTCTCTGTCTGACATACTGTTTAATTAAAAATTTACAATGCTACAGACTCTGTTTAATAAAGATGCCTGTATATGATAAATACACTCCTGTAATTTGAGCTTAAATTTACCACAGCCAACCACAGAGGTAAATTAACCTTGGTATAATATACCCTAGAGACATGACTTTGATGGAATTCAGGCGTATATGGGGCAGAAATACACACACACCTGTATTTTGACTCAAAATTACCCCACAAAAACAAGAGGATTAAATTAACCTATTGCTTATAAAACTAAAAAATACACTTACGAATGATATGAGGATGGAATTCAGGCGTATATGGGTCATAAACACACACACCCTGTATTTGACTCAAAACTAGCGTTGAATGATTTAATCGAGAAAAGTTAAAAATGGAGCCAATTTTTTTTCCTCAAAATCGGATCAAAAATCGAGATAGAGAATTAAGATCGCACCATTTTCATTGCTTCCTGTACTTTTGGTGCCAGCCAATCAGTGCAGAGCACAGAGGGGGGTCAAGAATGTCACAAATGGGGTTGTATGGATCTCATTGTGCTAAATCACAATGACCCTGTTTTATGTAAATGTATTTCTGGTGAACATCATTTTAATTTACAGGTCTGATGAACCTGAAACACCACTGCTCTCTATGCTTTGTTGTTTCAAAGCAGGCAGACTAAACGATTTCCCAGCGATTTCATAACGGAAAAGCTGTAGATAGATTAGTTTGGGTTGGGGACAGCAAAGATTAGGTTTAGCAAGTCTTTATGGGATTTTAAAATATTGCCTGCTGGACTGCTATCTTTGCATTGCCCAAAAGTTCCTTGTTGCAGTTTTGGGGGACAGCTTCTGCACAAGACACTGTTACTGAAATCTGTCAAAAGAAATCACTGTGATATACTGGTTTCTTGCAGAAAATTTCATTCCCTTGCCGAAATGTACTTGCTGTCAGTTTTGTGGGGGACAGCCAGTGTACAAGAGACTGTTAGGAAATCTGCTGTAAGAAGAAATCGCTGTGATATACTGGTTTCTTGCAGAAAACTTCATTCCGTGCCACAAATTTCCTTGCTGCAGTTTTAGGGGGACAACCGAAGTAGGTGTACAAGACAATGTTCTTCCATAAGACCCAATTTCATAGATAGTCATTTATGGAAAAAAAATTTTGTATCTAATCATAGTTGGCCAGTTGCAAAGTATAAGGATTCAAGATACCACTGTTGATTTGTGTTCAGGGTTATTCCATAAGACCACATTTAATAGATATTCCATAGAAAAAAATTCATTTTGCTAAGCCTTGTTGGTTGTTGCAAAATTTTGATGGATTCAAGAACACTGCTGATTTACGTGCCAGGGTTCTTCCATAAGACCACATTTCATAGATATTCCATAGAAAAAAATATATTTCTCAATCATAGTTGCCAGTTGCAAAGTATAAGGATCACAGAACATGTTGAATTTTGTGTTGGGTTCTTCCATTTGGACCAATTTCACTGGGGATATTCCATAGAAAATATATTGTATATCAAGCCGGTTTCTACTCCTATTTGCCGTTGAAAAGTATAGTATATAAGAACACTTTTTTTGCTGGTTTTGGGATCATGATGCTGTATAAGACCAGTGTTAGTCTATGTCTATCAAAAAAAATCTTGTTTCCAATATAATTTCTTCCTAAAAAATTGATTTAGTGTCCAAAAAGTCATTTTTGCTGGTTTTGAGTTTATGATGAAAATATACCGTTTGTCTAATCTCATATTCAGAAAAATTCTTGTTTATATTTCTTTTGTTTTCTGATAATGTTTTTTGTGGGGCTGTATATAGGTTATGTGTGTGTGATTTTTTGGGGGGTCATGCCTGAGGTTACTAGTCTGAGTTGTATGATTGTGGATTGGGGCAGCTGTAATTTTTTGAGTGTGGATTTTACTCATTTCTTTATTAAATTTATTCAGTGACATTAATGAGTCATTTTGTTGGTTTTGGTGTAAGGTTGCGGTTAAAAGTTGTGATTGTAATAATGGCAATATTCAAAAAATAATAATGTTTTAATGACTCATTTCTTCTTGCTAATTTTATTCTAGAGTGTCTCCAAAAGGTAAATCATAGCTGGTTTGTTGGGGTTCAAAGCCCACTGTAAATGACGCCAATAGTAAAAAGTGCACTTGAAAATAATCTTTATTCCAAATACTTATTTCCTTTGTGGCAAATTTCTATTTTGAGTGGTGACAAAGTTTATTTTTGCTGGCGGTATTGGGGTCAAGGCTAATGTGAAAGGCGGTGCCATGGGTGCCAATAGGGTGTGTTGCTCCTGTCTAGGGGCCCTAATCTAAAATAGTGTCATGACAGCTGATATATTAAAAAAATATGTACTAGAAAGGTTGTGGGGCCCCCGGCGGTGCCATTTTGATTTAGCTGAATGGGTCTTGATTATGGTTACATTGATGAATGTTGGTCAGGCAACTGGCTACCACGGCCAACCATATAACTTAAGCCCTGCCAGCTGGACCTATATTCAACCATTGGGATTTTTCTTCGCTGCCACCTACATATATGTCATGTTCTGTGGGACCTGGTTTTAAAAAGTGATGGGGGCTATGCCAGGTTCCATGTGCCTTTTACAATTCACGGTGTAGTCCTTATGTGTCAAAGGGGCACACTGTTGCAGATGCTTCCGCTCATTACTGATGGTGAGTGGCTTGTAATCTTTAGTGCCTTGAACCCGCGAATGTCTGTAAACACAATCAGTTATCAAGTCGAGCTATAGTCGAAGATTGGCAATTATAATGTCGATCGCCGATAGCTGATAATCTAACGTTGATCCATTTAAAAATCTATGGCAGAGAGAAACAAAGCTTAATTCTTACACCTAAACAGGTGAGGAGAAGCTGGAATTTATATCCAAGAGAAAAATGGAAAATTTTGTTTAAATCTTAGGAAAGGGCCAATTCCCCCAGAAAAAAAATGCGACTATTCATTTCCCGGGTCTTGTCCCAACGCATGACCCTTTTTAAACCTGCATGCCCCAAAAATTAAAAAAAGGGAAAAAAGGAGTATTATTTGAAATCCCATTTTAGTTAAAACTGGACATTAAACCTATCCCGGGTCCGGGGCGCAGCAGGGCCCCTTTAAACTTTTTCTCCCCCACAGATTAAAAAAGTCCCGGGAAAAAAGGGAAAGGTTCCTTTAAAACCACCATTTTGGGTTTAAAAGGACATTGATTATCCCTTTTCCTGGAGAAGTTTGCCCAAAAAAATTTCTGCATGACCCAAGTTTAAAAAAGTGCGGGAAAAAGGGGTTTTTGAACCCCATTTTAGTTAAAAGGGAAACATTGTATCCCTTCCTGTTAAAAAGTAAAAAAAGATTTCAAAAATCCCCAGTTAAAAAAAATTAAAAAACCATAACAGATATCCATGTTTTTCCCGGGGACAAAAAATTTGTGAGATTAAACAGAGTTAGGTTACTAAAATGAAAGCCCCAAATTACCCCTTCCCCAATGAGCTAACCAAAAACAAAGCTTTTGGAAAAAGGTCTGAAAATTCCAATTTCATACAAAACCTTGCTTACGGGGGATTGCATATGGGGTGGGGCCCGCCCAAAATTTTTCCCTTCTTTATTGCCCTTTTTACCCCCTGAGGGGGGGAACTATCAAGGTTTTTTACTTTGGGAAAATTGGGAATTTAAACCCCCCTTGTTGATAAATTTTTTTAAATTTAGGGGGGAGGTAAAATTTGAAAATTGTTTGGGCTAGGGTGAGGGGTCTCTAAAAGCAAATGTTTTTATAAGTTTGGTGAGTGGGGGATGCCCAAAAATGGAAATACCCCACCGCTTATTTTGGTCAAACTGCTCGGCTTTTTTTAAATGGTACGTCTGTTGGGAAACCCAAACCCCGCCATCCCACCCCATTTTTGTCAAAACTTTTCTCTGCTTATTTTAAAAATGGTTTTTTTTTGTTTTAGATTTTTTAACCCGCTCTGTTTCCCATTAATTTTTTTCCTTTTGGTTTTTTGGTGTACCCTTTCATCCAGATACCCCTTGAAGTTTGGCTTTGTGCAGAGCAAATTTATGTCCCCCCCGTTTAGGGGCAGTTTTGGCCCCAAAATTGTTTCCATTTTGAACTATTTTAGTTGGAATAATTTGGCAGAGTTTGGGGTTTGTGGACCGGGGTTTGGGGGCCAAATTTCACGTCCCAAAATTTTCTAAGTGGAAAATTTTAGAAGTGGGCCAATCTCAAAAATTTTATCCTGAATTTAGCCTGAAG
>JAODAL010046364.1:0-31007 GCA_025379985.1 Phyllomedusa bahiana | reverse complement strand
CTCAAAAAGGGGGGAAAATTGGCCCTTTTAAAATTAAATGTTTTTGCCCTCCCACTCTGTTTCTTTTTTCCAGTTTATACTAAAATGAATTATATTGTGGTCGCTGTTGCCAAGATTTTTCCGAAACAGTGACCACTCCAACAAGTTCTGCTTTGTTAGAAATTACCAAATCCAACAGAGCATCACTTCTAGTTGGATCCTCCATAAACAGATTGAGGAACTTCCTCCCCTTTCAGTTGATTCATAACTGTGACCTAGACAATGTATGGGTAATTAAAGTAACCCATAATTACCATTTTAACTGACTTTGCCGACCGCTCCAAATGTATATACACCTTTTCTTCTATCGCCTCAGTGACATTCGTGGGTTTATAGATCATGCCAGAAATAATTTTTTCTGCATTAACCCCTCCTTGTGTTTCCACCCACAATGTTTCCACATCCTCCATCTTCACCCTCTATTGCCTCTTTCACTTTTGCCTTCATATCACTCCTTACATACAGACACACTCCTGCCTTCCTGTTTGCCCTGTCCTTCCTAAACAGATTAAAACCTTGAAGGTTGACTTCCCAATCATGCAAGGAGTCCAGCCATGTTTCAGCAATACCAACCACATCAATCTGCTCCTCTAGGACTAGCACTTCAAGCTCCCCCATTTTGCTTGCTAGACTTCTGGCATTTGTGAACAGAAATTTTAAGTTCCCTTCCAGTTTTACACTTTCCGTCAATGGTCTGGGAATATATCTAACACATTCATTAGACGGCATGGGATCATACATTACCCGTTCAGAAGCCAGTATGGGATTAAACGGTACCCTTTCAGATGACTGTATGGAATTATACATCTCTCCTTCAGTAGATGGCATGGGATTATACATTATACCTTTGGTAGGCGGCATGGGTTTATACATTACACCTATAATAGACAGCATGGGATTATATATTACACAGTTAGTAGATGACATGATATTACATGAGATATTGTGGGCACTTATATCTTCAATGCTGGTTTGTAACACATGGATCTCCTTATCCACTGTGCTAGTCCACCCCCCACAGTCCACTTCTCCACCTGCCGATATAGTCTGCCCACACTCTAACCTATCTTCTCCTACATTTTTTAGATTGTCCTCCCTCCTCATCCGTAGTTTAAATACTCCCGCACCACTTCAGGAATTCTCTCCCCCAGCACAACAGACCACCTTCCATTCAGGTGCAATTTACAGATTGTACCCCAATGAAAAATCAGCCCAGTGCTCTAAAAACCAGACCCTTCTGTCCTACACCAAGACTTCAGACATGCATTTAACTCCCTGAGGTCCCGCTGTCTTTCCTGCATGGCAATGGCAGTATTCCGGAGAACACAACCTTGGAGGTCCTTCCCTTCAGCTTTGAGCCTAGTTCTTTAAAATTATTCTTTAGGATCCTCCACCTATCGTGTATTCTGTCATTGGTTCCAACATGGACCCCGACAGCCTCTCCCAGTAATTTGTCCACCACAGGCCGAACCCTGGCACCAGGGAGACAGCAAACCATTCGGTTGAGGCGGTCCTGGCGACAAATTATTCTATCCGTCTTCCCGATTATAGAATCCCCTACAACTACTGTCTTTTCCTACCTGCATTCCCATCCCCCAGACTACTAGTTGGGCTGCTCTTCCGGCTGCAAGGAAATCTTACAAATGAATTCAAGACTGATGTAATTTAGTCAGAGGTGAAAACACCGATATTCAGTGACTCGCAATTAACTTCTTCTCTGCAGTTCTTCCTTTTCTTCTCTATCTGGTCTAGAACAAGACTTCTTCCAGTTAAAAACCCACTCTGCAGAGTTTGCCACCCGGGTATATTTGGCTTCTTACTTTTAGATCCTTACCCTTTATACCACAGGCAGAACTACCAGGGCCCACAGAACACAATGGCCCTCTGTCCCAAGCATTCAGCAGCATATCCCAAGGATCTTTAAGCAAATGCGAGGATGCAAGGACTGCAAAAAATGATATTGGAAATACAGATGTCGCAAAGTCTAACTTGATGGTGATATCACAGCTTTCCATGTTATCTGTTTTTGGATCACCAGAAAAGCTAATAAAAAACAATGAAAAAATTGAGATAACTTTCTTCGCCATGATTTCATGGTGCGTTGTCTGTCAGGTTGATCTTTGCTACATCTGTACATGCAATCATATCAGAATTTGTAGGTTTTGAGTGAGGTCTGCTTAGCAAACGTGTTTATTACAATGGGTAAAAGGAAATGCTGTAAGTGCTGGCCTATCTCTCATGGGTTTAAAGGATCTAGTCTCTATATTTTCCTGGACATTTGCCACTGAGGGACAGGAGACCCCCATACACATTGAATCTTTTTTTTTTTTTTTTTTTTTTAAAATTTAAATTTTTTTAAAAGTTTTTTATAAAAAAGTAAATTCAACAGGAAGATGATCAAATGAGGTGAGCAAAAGGTAAATTGCAACAATAAACAGTTAAGTATTTTTGTTAGCGTTTGGCAGAAAACCAAAAAGAACTGAAAAACATCAACAAGGAGAGTCGGGAAAATTCCCAACAGGAAGCCTTAGAGCGGCTATCATGGGGTGCCAATGTCAGGGAGGAACGTCCCAACCACGCTCGGGATAGCCTCCCACAGGGAACCAGTGAGGTGGCCATCTCGAGCTATAAACAACTTATGTATCGGTGGGCCCCCAAAAAAAAAGTTACATAGCAGAAAGAGTAAGGCACCATGGGGGACTAGGAAGGGGCGAAATAATCAAGTAAATTGACAACTAACTGAAAGGGGAAGGAAAAGATAGGGAGGAAAGAGAAAAAAAAAAAAAAAAACCAGGGAGGGGGAGGAGGGTGCAACAGTATTTATAAATTGTGCGGATCCCGGGCCACGCCGCCCCACTCACAGACCCAAGAGAGAGACACGAGGAGGAAAGTCAGTCCAGACCCACCGCAAGGACCATTTCCCCGGGGCCCTTCCCATTCAGGTCATGGGTCCTAAGAGAGATTTGAAGTAGGGGAGTCCTTGAAAAGTACCCACGGGACCCCAAGGTCGAGATCAATTTTCTGCATGGAGTTAGGGCTCTGTGCTATCAGCTCCTCCATGCGGGGGGGTTCAGAGCCACCCCTTTGCCCACTCCGCCAGGGGAAGGAGGGGGTGGTTTGTTTCCATCCCCGAGGGAAACGGTTTTTGCTGCTTGAAGGAGATGTCTGAAAAAGGACCTTTTATGTACCCCGGTGTAGAAGGGAGCATATGTAACAGGGGTTGGGGTATTAGGAATGGAGGCCCAGTACATTCGAGAATAGCCCGCAGTACCTACACCAGAATTCTTGCAAAACATCACAGCCCCACAAATGTGGGACATTGTCCCCACTTCATTGTTGCACCCTCCAGCGGGTATCTGGGGTCGCAGGAAACCATTGTGCAGGAGAACTGGGACCCTGTACCATCTAGAGAGCACCTTGTAATTCGTCTCCTGGGCCTTAAAAGCAATGACGCCTTATGCGTGAGAATGAAACATTTCCGCCATTGGGCTTTGTAAAAAGATTTTTGAGTTCTGCTTCCAGGCTCTAAAAAAGGATGGCAGGGGCTGGGAAGAAGGAGAGAGAAGCAATTGGTAGAGTGAGGAGATGAGGTGCCTAGGCGTCGGGCGCTGGACCCAAATTCTCTCAAAGGGGGACAGGGCCCTAGTGAGGTCTATTGTTCTAAAAAATGGAGGAAAAAGAAGTGGCGCAATTGCATATATTCATAGTTATTTTGGGAAAAGTAGGAGGGCAGGTTAAAAGGGTCATTCAGGGGCCGCAGGTCTCCCCCCAACTTGAATATCCCTAGCCTGTAACGGGGAGTTTTTAGTCCGACCCAGAAAGGAAGTACCAGACCACCCAGGGGGGAACAGCGGGTTATCTGTGATAGGGAATAGTGGGCCCTTGAGGTCTAGTAACATTTCAGAGGGTTTAGACTTCTTAATGGTTGTTACGGTGTGGAGGGAAGTAAAGGACAATTTCCGGGAGTCTAACAGAGTGGAGTCCAACGACCAGGGGAGGGAGGCCAGGGAACAGGGGCATAGACCACGAGCGATCTGGACCCACAATTTACTATGGGAGCCGTGTGTCAAATCTAGGAGTCTAGCGTGGGCGGCAGCCAAGTAGTATAATCTGCAATCTGGAAGGCCCACTCCGCCAGCAGCCTTGGATCGGGAGAGAAGATCCCTGCGAATTCGCGGGCGCCTGGAGTACCAAATAAATTCACTAAAGCTTCTTTGGAGTCTAATCCAGTATGTAGCTGGGATAGTGATTGGGAGAGTTTGGAACAGGTAGAGAAGTTTGGGGAGGATGGACATCTTCAAGAGGTTCATCCTGCCAAACCACGAGAAGTCCTTACGATTCCACTTCCCCAACAATGATGACACCTTCGACATTAAGGGGACGAAATTGGCGTCAAAAAGTTGGGATAGGTCAGCTGGTATCCGCGTACCCAAGTATGAAATCCCTCTAGTGGGCCAGGAGAAAGGGAAGCTGTCCCTGAGAGATTTCCAGAGTCAGTGGATCGAGGGAGACATTCAGCGCTTCGGATTTGGGAGTAATTAATCTTGTAGTTGGACACTGACTAAAACAGCCAGCTCAAAATCAGAGAGGGAAGAGAATGTGCGCGGTTCGCAGAGATATATCAAAAGATCACCCGGGGAATGCAGAGCATTTAAGTTCGCAGCCACTATGCAGATTCCCTTGATATCCGAGTTGGATTAATGGGTTCGGGCAAGTGCTCATCACTAGAACATATAATAGGGGGGGGGCGGGCATCCCTGTCGTCCCGTTCTTGTGACAAAGGACTCTGAGAGAGAACCGTTCCACCTAAACCCTGGCCGATGGGTCCTGGTATTAAAGAATTATCTTGGGCTGTAAAGATCGGACCCAGCCAGGTACTGAAAAGTTGACGTCAAAGACCCCCTTTAGATCTGTCAACCGCTTTTCTCCGCGTCTAATGAAAGGACCATCAAGGGGATCTGCCGGGAGCGTGCGTGATGGATTATGTCTAAGGTCTTAAGAGTATTGTCCCTGGCCTCCCTCCCGGGGACAAAACCCACCTGGTCGGGGTGGACCAAGGAAGGTAGATAGGCGTTGAGGCGATTTGCCAATAATTTGGCAAAGATTTTGAGATCCACGTTTAAGAGGGATATGGGTCTATAACTACCGCACAACTGGGGGTCCTTGCCGGGTTTGGGAATCACGGCTACATGCGCTCTCATTGAGTCATTTGGGAAGGGCGAGGAGGGTGAGACTGAGTTGAAAGCCTGTAGCATAAGAGGGTTAAGAGATGGGGCTAGGACTTTAAAGAATTTAGCAGTGAAGCCGTCTGGACCTGGGCTTTTCCCTCCTGGGAGGTTCCCCACCACATTCGCAAGTTCCTCCCCGGTGAAAGGGAGGTCTAAGTCGTTAGCCTCCTCAATAGTCAAGTGCTTGGAAGGGGGTGGGTAAGCGAACTGGGGGGATGCGGGAAGGGGGGGGCCAGGGGGCAGTTGGTACAACCTAGAATAGTAGGAGTGGAATTCTTTAGCTATGTCTTTGGTTGTATGGACCGTGGCACCCAGGGGGGTTTTGATGCTCGGGATGAAGGAAGATGATAAGTGGTCTCTCGCCGCTTTCGCAAGCAGGTAACCACTTTTATTGCTAAACTCGTAGAGTTTACTTCGGTGGGTTTGAATTAACCTGCTCCAAGAGGAGTCAAAAAGTCTACGGACTTCAAGCCTGGCCAGTAAGAGTTCATGAAGAACGGAAGGTGAGAGAGCCTGTTTATGAAGTAACTCCAGGGAGGAGACCCTCTGGAGGGCACGCGCGATAGCCAGAGAACGATCTTTCTTAAGTCTACTGCCGTGTTTGATAAGGACACCGCGTAACACACATTTCAAGGCCTCCCACTGCACTATAGGAGTTGTGGAGTCTCTCACATGGTCAGAGATGAAATGCTCAATGGTCCGCCGCAAGTCAGCCAAGCAGACAGAATCTGATAACAGGGTTTCATTTAACCTCCAAGTTCTAGCCGGGTCAGGCGAGGAGGGGAGAAGGAGCGTCATAAAGATTGGAGCGTGGTCGGACCAGAGAAATTTTCCCAATGAGGTAGTTCTCACCCATGGGGGAGGAGGCTGTGCTGCAGGAGGATATAGTCAATTCTATGTAGGTGTTGTGAGGGTGAGAAAAGAAGTTTTAACCCTTGACCGAGGGGGGGTTAAAAGTCTCCAGCCATCGCAAAGTTGAAAACCTCAAGGGTTTTTTAACCTTTTTGATGGCTGAATAGGGCAATTGAGGATCGGCCTGAGGAGTTATCTAGGAGGGTCAAGGGTAAGGTTGAAATCCCCGCAGAATAACAATGTGCCTTTGGCATGGAGATGCAAAGGGGTCCAGAACTTCAGTAAGAAGGGAACCTGGCTTTGGTTCGGGGGTAGACATTTACGAGGGTGGAAACAATTTACCTGAATGGAGGATGAGTATGGATATTCTGGCCTCCTTATCAATCACACAGTTCACCACAGTGTGGGGCAAGGATTTGTGGATGGCTATCGCAACACCTCTACTTTTTGAGCCAGAAAAGTTAGCACAGTACCAGTGGGGAAAGTATCGGTTTCTAAGAACCGGGGGCGAGTCAGCCTTGAAGTGGGTTTCCTGCAAACACAGAATTTGGATATGCTTGCGGTGGAAGTGATACAGGATTTGAGACCGTTTCGAGGGGATATTGAGGCCTTTGACATTGAAGGAGGCCACACCGAGGTCTCCCATCTAAAGCCCCAGGGGTGAAAGCAAGGGACCGGGACCCGCACCCACAAAACAAAAAAAAACAAAAAAAAAAAAGGGGGGGAAGAAAGGGCAGGAAGCTAAGGGAACTCTAAAGCAGGAAAGAACACCCTGCGGAGTACTCTAAAAAAAGGGGTATGCCTAGCAACCAAGGAGTGTTCCCAGTCAGAGAGGAGAAGGAAAGAAAAGGGAACAAAGAAAAAGAAAGGAGTAGGGGACCGGGAAGCTCCCTAACCTACTGGGGTTAGCGCAGAAGACTGGCAGGTCGAAAGCTAGCACCCGGTCTAAAAATGAATACGTGAGGATATACATCAATATCCGGCCAGATAGAGAAAAACTATGAAAGAAACACAGTTTAAAGAGAAACAAAAGCTGGGTAGGAGACAACATGGGGTAATGAGGAAGAAAATGAAGCTGCCATTGAGGGACTGAGGTCAACCCTTAAGGAAGGGCAGAGTGGGAGGCAGTAGGGTCCGTTATCAGGTAGGTTTTGCGCTTAAGAGGAGCTTTCCCCCTCTGCCTTCTAGGCGGAAGACCGGATGAATCTTGATGATGAGTCGCTGGAGTGGTACCATCAGGAGGCTTCCTAGGCAAAGGGGGAGAGATGGGAAAGGGCCATCTGTAGGGTACTGTCCGGCAGTTGCAAAAACACGGAGAAAGGCAGGAAGGTCCTCTGGAGACCGCAGAGTGTGGGTACTTCCGCCTTGGCGGACAATGAGAGAAAACGGGAAACCCCATCTATACGGAATGTTCTTTTCCTTGAGGATGTTGAGGAGCGGTTTGAGTGTGGCACGTTGGGCCAGTGTATGACGGTATAGATCTGGGAAGAGTTGTAAGGGAAGACCATGGTAGGAAACAGGACGACCTCCGCGGAGGCGTCGCATAATCTCCTCTTTGAGACCGAAGAAGTGAATGCGGCATATCACATCTCGCGGGTGTTGAGGGTCATTGCTTGCTGGACGTAGAGCTCTATGCACTCTGTCCAATTCGATATAAGTGTCCAAGGGCCGATCCAAGATTTCGTTGAAGATGGCAGAGATGGTGGCGTATAGGTCTGCAGCTGTCACAGTTTCCGGGAGACCTCGGATTCGAAGGTTATTTCTGCGGCCTCTGTTTTCAATATCGTCCAGATGTTGTTGTAGGTGGAATAATTGAGCAGAGTGGCGTTGAACTGTAGATTGCAAAGTAGAGAGGGAGGATGCAGAGGTGTCTTGGGCCTGTTGTATATTATCCACCTTGGTAGAGAGTGACGAGACCTCAGTACGGAGACTGGCAGCTTCTTGCCTCCACTCGTCCACCAGCCGAGACGTCATAGCTGAGATATCCTGGCGAGTTGGTAGGTGTTGAATCAGGAGCTGTAGGTCCGCAAAAGTGACAAGTTTGATGCCCGAAGAAGCTGTGGGGTCAAATTGTGGCAGAGTGGGGCCGCAGAGGGGAGTGTTGCGGAGGCTCGGGAGTTTTAATGCCCCAGGAGGACAAGATGGAGGCTGCACTCCAGAGGAGCTAGTACGAGAGATCAGGTCCGGAGACATATGGGAGTTGTTGATATTACTGGAACAGTCCGAGGAGTCAGAGGAAAGGTGAGGGCCGCTTTTGGTGGCGGAAGTATGAGTCTCGTGAGAGGGTGAGCAAGGACCCTGACCAGAAGGATCAAGCCAGGATGAGCCGGTCGACCAGGCAGGAGATGCGGCCAGTGTCGTGTTCTGGGGGACATGAGGTCCGTCCTGTGGGGTCCCCGGAGGAGGGTATGACCACAATGGGCCCGTAGGGCCATGAGGAGAACTCTGGTGCGAGCTGACGGGTGCCGGGGGCGCACCCTCAGAAGAGGATGACCATCTAGTGCGTGGGGGGCAGATGCCAGAAGGCCCTTCTAGGCCATCATCCAGGGGCGAGCCCAGGGGGGGTCCCGGGTCTGTGCTAACGGCCCGTGGCGGGCCCTGTGTGGCCAGGGCACAGGGGGCAATACAGTGTCCTGCAAATCCAGAGGCCAAGGAGGTGGGTGAGCCCTGGGTGCCCTCAAGCCCACCAACCAGGTCCATTACAGCCCCAGATGGGCCCTGTCTGTGGGCCAGAGATGGAGAGTCAGGGGGGGGAACAGGTGTGGCAGTCCTGGGGCCCAGCGTAGCCCCCCACCCCCGGTACCTCCGGGCTCTCATCAGAGCCTGGCGATTCAGTCATCTTCTCGGCGGCCATCTTGGAGAGGCGTCCGGCGGGGCTGCAGGGTCCGTCGCCGTCAGGAGCGTCCAGGAACTGTCGGGCAGTGACAGCCGGGGCAGCGGCAGGGCCAGACGGTCGCGGCATCTGTGAGTGCTGATGAGGTGATCCCTCTGAGGCAGGGGCCGCGGTCGGGCGCACCACGTGTTCCGGAGCGTCCCGCGTGTCCTCTGATCCAGGAGTGCTCCGCAGTGAGGGAGAATGCGGGCTCGCCTGGGGCTCCGTCAGAGCCGAGGAGGGTGCTGGTGCAGGCAGTGGAGACGGGCCCGCCGCGCCAGAAGGTAATCCCGCGGCCGCGGATGAATCCATGTGGCCGGGCTGCCTGCGCTTCCTCTCCAGATCCCCTGGGACAGACAGCGGGGAGGGCCGTGGGGCCCGCGGAACGGCAGCATCGCTCACCGGGACGACAGCAGGTGAGGAGTTCACCGGGACCCCAACTCCCCTTCTCCGGCGGCTGGATCGGGTCACTGGGAGGTCCGGCGTCGGGTCGGCTGCTAGGAGGGTAGCGTCAGCCATGAGGGTCAGACGGCCATCTTGCGGGACCCCGTGGCAGCCGGTGTCTTCTTCAGACATTAAGACCGCCCTAGCGGCCAAAGTAGCAGGAGATGTCACCTGGCTGGGTCGGGGTGTGAGTGGGACCTTTTTCCCCCTTTTTTGGGGGATTTCCCCATGGCTGAAATCAAGGAAAAGGGCCGGATATGGAGGCTAATGTGCGGGAGCTCTGCAAGGTTGCTGCCTCACACAGCCATGTCAAGCCACGCCCCCCACATTGAATCTTTTATCTTTGTGCACAGTTATACAGTTATTCAAGTTCATCTCGGTTATCTGATTAAATGCTTTTTACTAGTATTACCATTTTCTTTTTACCACCCATGATTGGTTATTACTGGTTCCGGGTACCCAGCAACAGGCTAAGTCTGTGTGGCAGGCGGCCTTCAATAACCAATTAGCACCTATTCCCTCTATAGAGGAGGTAAACTATTTTATATATAGAAGGATGGATGGTAGGGAAAGAAATACACTTTCTCATTAAAACCATAAAGAATAGTGCAATCACCCCCACCTCCTGCATATTGTTCTGAAAAGCAATGCAGGGTGAGGCTGGTTGTTGAGTGTAGTAGTAGCAGTGTTGTGCCGGCGATTGAATAACTGATGGACAACAGCAGCTCCAGGGTAACTTCAGGCTCTTATGGCACTATTACTTGTGAATGTTATATATCACCTGAGCATGACACTTGGCAGCAGTACACATCTCCAAAACAAATACGTGTTTCCAGGGGTGTAGCTATAGGGGGTGCAGAGGTAGCAGTCGCTACCGGGCCCTCCATCCTGAGGGGGCCCAAAATCCGTCCTACCACATAGGAAGATACCAGTATTATAATTAGAACATAATAGTTGGGGGGCCCGGTTTAACTTTTTGCATTGGGGCCCAAGAGCTTCAAGCTACGCCTCTGCGTGTTTCCTGAGGGACTCGCTCTCTGTCAACCTCACTCTCTGAGCGGGTAACTCCACGCTCTTGATGCTGACCTCCACAGGAGACTCTGTCTTCCTCTCTAGGATAGCGGTTGTACCTAATGGTCCCTCTTCAGATTTCTTGGTACGCTACCCAGGACCAACTAACTGGACTTAGTCTCTGTGTGGAATTCACTCAACTAGAACTACGTACCAATACCAACATAAAATATAAAACAACTTTTATTAGGATCACAATTCTAAAAATAACAGGGGACAGTCCTCTCAGAGGTGGTTGTGCCCTTTGACATGAGGAGAAAGGCATATCAATACTATAACTTTGTAGTGAATACCTTGACTTTACTTTCTATATCTTGTTTAGGGCCTAATACACTTGTAAGATGGCTATAAATATTGAATACTATAACTATTATATCACAGTATATTTGTATGATTGATTACTGTCATCTGATCAAGAATTTGCCCCTTTTTTCCATATATTTATTATGTGCAGCTAAGGACTACAAGTCCTTCCTCTGTTGGTAATTAAGGTGCTTTGATTCTTAGACCATGTTCACACGGCTTAAAATAGGCCGTATTTCGGTCCGTAATTATGCGCCGAAGTGCGCAAATTACGGGCTGAAAATGGCCCAGTCATTATGGTAATCCACAGTTCTCATAGAGAACTATGGATTACGTCTCCTCTCCCCGCTCGACGAATCCGCCGGGCGGGGAGATAATTGACATGTGAATTACCAGCGGCGCATATATGCCGCTGGTAATGCAAGTCTATGGGCCGGCGAAGTGCCGGCCCCCCGCTCCCGTCCGCCCCTGTCCACATGGCGTAATTGCGGTGCATAATTACGTCCCGCAGTTAAGCCATGTGAACAGAGCCTAACTGTTGTTTTTACAATTGTGATCCTAATAAAAGTTGTGTATATTTTATGTTGGTAATGGTACATAGTATTATTTGAGTGAATTCTTGAAATGTGGTTTATACCAGCTTGGTAATAAGATTTATAGTGTTGAAAAATTACTCTCTCTGAGGTCTAAACCCGTGCTGCCCACCAATTTTCCACTGCTTTTGCCTGTGTTACCAGTATCCTCTTCTGTAGACCTTCTGCTTGCTGGATTATCAGTGAGTGGAGTGTACACTCCAGCCTGCCCTACCTATCACTGGCAGATAGGGGTAGGGTTTCAGTTTTTATGATACTGACAACTGGAACTATATATACACTCAGAACTGAAATGAACTTGGAACTGGACTGCAGAGCTGACAGGTTTCCTATTTAACTGTGTTACTTGGCCCATCACCTGTCAGTTCTCTGATCTGGCTCCTTGCCCAGCAGCACTGTCTCCCACTCTAAACTCAGTTAAAGGAGTTTTCTCACTACAAACATCATATCTGTAATGATTCACATAACACCTTTATACACTCTGCTCCCCCCACCCATATAACACACCCTTATACATTCCGCTCCCCCCACCCATATAACACACCCTTATACATTCCACTCCCCCCACCCATATAACACACCCTTATACATTCCGCTCCTCCGACCCTTATAACACACCCTTATACATTCTGCTCCTCCGACCCATATAACACACTATTATACACTCTGCTCCCTCCACCCATATAACACACCCTTATACATTCTGCCTGATGAAAGAGGGGGAGCATAGTGCATTTTTCATATTTGTTTCATTTCAGGCTGTATTTATAACTGTTTCCACCAATGCAGTTGTTCTGGTTACAAGGATTGCTTGTGGAGCCTGGGAGGGCTATCACAGCTCTCCAGGCATGAGAAGTGAACTCACCATTGCAAGATGTCTGGTGAACTGTGACATCCTTACTCTCCAACTGCTCACACAGAATGATGATGATGACTAAGGGGTGTGATGATGTCACCACTCTTCAGTGAGGAAAGAGAGGTATACTGGGAGGAAAGAATCGCCCCTGGATTTGAAAATATAAGCTAGTGAAAAAGCTCAGATGGACACAAAAGTGAGAAAACCCCCTTTAACTTCTTCTGATACCCTCACGACTAAGCATAATCTCTCCCTGAGTTGTACTAACTTAAACCTATGTCTGCATTGCTATACAGTAATATACATTTAGATACAATGTATATACAGTTTCCTTAGATGTCTGTACAACTATAAACACTTTATATAAATATACATTTGCATACCTTAACAGTGCTATTAGAGTGTCCGCTCTCCCATTAGTAAAAGATGGGTAAAAGAAGAGGAAGAGAGAAATGAGTGCTCCCTCGTGTATTATTGCTACTTTTGCATCTTGGATAAGGTAATACAATTCAGCTCATCTTATTTGGATGTGCTATGTAGAGGCACAACTCTTCATGATGCAATATAACGGATCACCGTTGTGGTTAAAAGTCCTTGAGTCTGCAGCTTCTCGTAGGTAACCACCCGCACTTCCGTACATGTAGGGGAGATATACTGTATACCAACGAGTTCAATCCCCATGGTTTAGCCTGGCTGAAAGCTAAACATTTTTACAAATATTGAAGCACTGATTCCCCACAGAGGTATAATATATGTCTTCAATTTTATCTAAACAAGCTTGACACAATGCATTCGGTGTCAGTGTTGACACTTCGTCAGGTTTCTGACAGTACAATGGACAGGATTTAAATGTATCTTCAATACATATGTACCGCCAGTTACCTGTCAATCACATTTAGCGGTTTTCCATTTAAATCCCTTTAAGTTGCTATGTCAGAAACCTGACAAAGTGTCACCACTGACATGAAAAGCGTTGTTTTTAGCTTGTTTAGATAAAACTAAAGACATTTATTATACTTCTGTGGAGAATCCGTGCTTCAACAGTCGTAAAAAAGGTTTAGTTTTCAGCCAGGCTAAACCATGGGGATTGAACTCGACCATATATATATTATTAAAAGATTTTGGATAGTTACAATTATCACCTCTCCACAGTTTCTGGGGTCCAAGTAGTTGGAAAACCCCCATCCAGGCCCTTTAACCTCTTAAATCCTGGTTATTGCCATGGCACCTAAGTAGTTAGAGAAAGGGCACCAATGGATTGCCACGGCACCCATGGCACGAATGAAAGCCCACTTGTCTGCTATTAGTGTATACCCAGTAGGCCCTAGGTTTTACACCGACAGGCATAATATATTGCAATTCAAAAGTATTGCAGTGTATTCTTGTAGTGAACAAAAGATTGCATGGTCACATCCCTTACTGGGACAAAAACTGTAAAAGAAAGCAAATTCCCAGGAAAAAAACATTTTGCCATATAAAATAGGAAAGAATGAAGCAAAAATAAATTGCACATAACTGGTATTCCTGCATCAGTAACAACCAAAAGCTTCCAAAAAAGGCAGTAATAAGTTTTTGAAAAGTCCTATGAATCCAATCATAGTACCAATCAAAACTATAAGCCATCCTGCCAAAAATGCTGCACAGTGAATCCTGTGAAAGAAAACTCAAAAAACAATGGTGGAATTACTGTTTTTGTTTTTCAACCTCCCCAAAAAATAAAGGAAATGTATACGTCAGATGTACCCCAAAATGTTGCCATTAAAATATACAACTCCTCATACAAAAAAACAAATTCTCATACTTTTAGATGTGTCAGACTCAAGGTCTGCAGGCTCAATCTGGCCTGCCACATCATTTTATGTGGCCCTCAAGTGCTTAGATACTGGAAGCACAGCTGGACAACGTCTTGATACAGAAGGACCAGCTCTCTACTTTCCCCCGAAGAAGCAGCCAGTGCTCAATAGAGGTGGCAGCACCAGCATGGGGAGTAGGCGCTGTTTTAGGTTTCTGAGCTGTGTGATATATATATATATATATATATAGATATAGATATAGATATAGATATAGATATAGATATATAGATATAGATATATAGCTATATATAGATATATATATTATAATATTAATATATATATATATATATTTTTTTTTTTTTTTCTTTTCTGAGTAAAATGCAGAGAAAGTACTGACCGGACTCCTTAAGAGACAATAGGAGTCCTGCTTAATCCTCCCACATACAGGGATCGACAATTTTCCCTGTGTCAGTGTGTATACAGACCCAACTGTCAATCACTGTATGTGGGCGGAATCAGCAGTACATTTACTTTCAGTTTTACAGATTTTCTCTACGTTTTACTCAGAAATCCTGCTCCAAATCCTATCACAGGGCTCAGCTTTTTTCCCTCTATCATATAACCCTATATATCACAGAGCTCAGCTTCTCTCCTCTATCACATAACCCTATATATCACAGAGCTCAGCTTCTCTCCCATTATCATATAACCCTATATATCACAGAGCTCAGCTCCTCTATTATATAACCCTATGTATCACAGAGCTCAGCTTCTCTCCTCTATCATATAACCCTATATATCACAGAGCTCAGCTCCTCTCCCTTTATCATATAACCCCTTTTATATCACGGAGCTCAGCTCTCTTTTTATATAACCCTAATATAACAGAGTCAGCTTCTCCCCTCTTTTCAACAACCCTTTTCATCACAAAGCCCCCTTTCCCTGTCCCCCTTTCATATACCCCTATGTATCACGAGCTCAACTTTCTCCTCTATGATAAAACCCTTTTTATAACAGAACTCGTTCTCCCTTATTATAAAACCCCTTTATATTTTCACTAGTTCAGCTCCTCTCCTTTCTGTCATAAAACCCCTATATATCACACGCTCAGCTTCCCCCCTCTTTTATAAAACCCCCTATATTTCACAGAGCTAGTTTCCCTCCCCTTTTTTTTTTAAAACCCCTATATATCGGGTTTTCAGCTCCCCCCCTTTATATAAAAACCCTTTTATATATCACAGAGCTCACCCTCCTCTCCCTTTTAAATAAAACCCTTTTATATAAAAGAGCTCCCCAGCTCCTCTCCCTCTATTATTTTAAACCCTATACATCACGAGCTCTGCTTCTCCCCATCTATATTAAGGGGCCGGGACAAGGCTTTTTTGGCCCCCTAGGAAAGGTACAGCCAATGGCGCCCCCCCCTCGCCCCCCAAAAAAAATTGCCCCCCCACAAATTTTCCTCTCGCCCCTGCGGGGGGTCCTGTACTAATTTTTGCACATTCCACATAGTTGGCCCTTTTTCCTCAGCAGTCAATGCAAAATTAAAAAATCAGCAATGAGAAATTTCCCTTTTTAAAAAATCGCCCCCCTCCTTTAGGGACAGTGTAAAAACCCCTAAAAAGTCCCCAAAAACCATACCCCACATGGAGAAAATTTCCCAGACGAATGATTGGGGGACTAAAAGTCAGGCAGGCAGGTATGTTTTTTGTAAAATTGTGTGTTTTATATATTTTAAATATATATTATATATTTAAAATATTTCTCGTTCGGGGAAAAGTATAAAATTAAAATGGTTCCTTAGCAGGCAGGTATTTAATATGGGGGGAAATCAGGAATTTTATTTTAAAAAATGGGGGCCCCTAAGGCATTTTTGGGGCAATTCAGGCTTTTGGGGGCGTTGGGCCCATTTTTCCGGGCCTCTAGGCATATGGGGGGCACTCTCGGCATATAGGGGAAATGTCGACAGGAAAAAATAATAACATTCATTCTTCCCTGTTTTCCCAGGTGCGCGCCCCTCTTCGGCCCCCCTTTCCCCCTCCGGGGGGGGTCCTCTGGCAGCTCCTGGGGCGCACGGCCTATGAGCGCTGTCGCCCCCGAGGAGGGGCCCAACCCCCCTTTCGCGATGACTTTCCCTTCATTCCGACGCTGCCCAGACGAGGCAGGGGGCCGGGGGTGGGTTTTTAAGCACTTTGAGGCCCCGGGGGCCCCCGTTTGGGGGGGGAAACCCGGAGGGGCCCGACACTGTTTTGGGGAGCGGGGAAGCGTTCCCCTCTCTGCTCTGCGAAGCCCACAGTGTATGTGTGTCCGCGGCACACATACGCTAAAGGGGCCCGGGCCGGTCTAGGCCCAGGGAGGGGCCCTGGAGCCCTGGCGGGTTCGGGGCCCGGACTGCCCCCTTAGGGGGGCGAGGTAGGGCCCTAGGCGATCCCCTACCTCTCCCAAAAACCGTCGTCCCGGCCCTGATATAAAAAACCTAAAAAAACGGCTCGCTCCTTCCATCTTTAATAAAAAGTTTAATTTTTCCCGCTTCTCTCTCCCCTTTCATATCCCTGACTCAGTAGGGACCCTTTCAACCCCCTGAAGGTTCCCTTTCGTTTTTTCCCTTTATATTTTTTTCCTCTTTTTTACAACCCACTTTTGATATTGTTTTTAAAAAACTGTCCCCAAACCCCATAAAAAACCCTTGGAAAGGGGTTTTAAAGTTTTTTTTTAAAAAAGGGGAATTGGGTGAAAAAAAAAAATTTGGGGATTATTGGGGGGTGGTTGGGGGGTTTTATTTTCCTATTAATATATTTTTCTCTGAATACACAGATGAAAAAGCTTGGGAAAAGAGAAAAGAATCAAGGAAAAAGACAGGGGAAAAGGGGCCAAATATTTTTAGAAGTACAAATTTGTTGGACATAGTTAAAATCAAATTAAAGAGCACCCAAGGGGAAAGATTTTTTTTGGCATCGATGGGAAATTGAACTGGGTCTTTTGGTTAAAAACCTGCAGGAGGCCTTTTCCAATTTTTCTTGGCATAAAAACCCAAAGACCCTGGGTTGGCCCAATTTTTAAAACCTGGACGGTTTCCCTTTTTTAGATGTGATATTGTGTGAAACTCCAGGGGGCGGGCCTGACCTAAAAAGGATACCTTGTTAAAATTTTATGCAGGGTTTAATTTTTCCTTTTTCGGGAATCCAATCGGGCCCATTTTTAATGGGGGGCACATTGAAAAAACTATGTATTTTAAAATCTTGTGTATTGTGCTTGTCTGACTTTCTTTGCAGGAAATACTGTTTGTTTCAAAGTATGTAATTTGTTGCTTAAAGTTGTAGAATCTCCAACTATGATTATTTATTTTTTGGTGGGGGAAAGAAGTAAAGCTGCATCTACATGACAAGGGACAAAATACTTGTCGAATTCTAAATCCCAAACTTTGTTGTCCAACGACTATTTGAACAATATTTTACACAAAATCGTGATTATTTTTAACTGCGTGAGTTATTTGACGCAGTTTTCATATTTGATTTTTCAATTGTTTCTGAATCCCCCAGGGTGCCCAAAAAACCTCAATATTGCTTTATGGTGCAAATAACGATTGAAAAACCAAATCTAAAAACTGCCGCAAAAACCGAGCACAAAGCTCTGGTTGTTCTTCATGCCATCCCATTGACTTCAGCAATATATGGAGTGAAATCCAGCAGAAGAATGAACATGTTCCAAGTTTTTTGAAAAAAAATCCCGGGTTTTGGAAATCCCGAATAAAAAATTGGAGTTTTGGGGAAATACAGCTGGTTTTTCTTTTGGGGGTTATGGGATGGTTTTCAGTTGTTTTTGGGGCGGTTTTTAAAAAATTCGACCCCACTAAAAACCCTTTAAACGTGTAGAGGGAAACCCAAAAGCTTTTTTTTTTTAATTTTTTTCCCCCTTGGGTTTTATTTACCTGGTGGGAAATTTTAATTTTTTTTACACATTTCCTTTGAACACCCCTGCAAGGGAAGTAAAAAGGAAAAAAAGGAGTAGCCACCCTCCCCCTTTTTGCAGGTGGTTTTAAAAGGAAAGCACACCTTGTAAAAGTGTAGTTGCCACTATCAAAAATGAAAAAAACTTTCCCGCTAGGTGTAAAAATAAAATCAATCATGTTTAATGAAAGTTAGTATTAAAAAGATATATAGCAAGATATACAAAAACAGTCATCGTTTGCGCGTTTCAAGCTATAGGCTCTTAGTCATAACTAAGGGAAGTGTATGGTTGGGCACAGATTTTCCCAGCAGATTCAGCCATGTCCAGGACCCAGAGATTTCAATATGAAAGGGGTTTTTTTTAAATTAGAAAAAAACAATATGTTTTATGATTTGGCTTTTATCATCTGGCTTATTTTAGGATTGTAGATTTGTTTGTTTAATTCTCTGTCTATAATAATGGGGGTAGCCATCTTCTTTATAAGCAGCATTTAGGGAGATGCTTTATGGCAGCCATATGGACACAGGCATGCTCTCTGACCTCTGCAGAGGTCACTGTACAGGGAAGGGGAGGAGGAGAGCTGTGACCACCTACTGTCATTGGTGGATCTTCTGTTTTTTGGCTAGGATGATGATATGTTGCTAGAGAGCTTGCATTTCTATTTTCTCCTGGCATGGAGTGTGAGCTTTTTCCTATTTTTTGGGTTGGGAACCCGGAATAAAAGAGGAAAAGGCTTCGGGGGGAGCTCCAGAGTGGCAGCAGAGGGGACAGGTAGGTAAGAATCTTTTTTTTTTTTTTTTTTTTTTGCCAGCCTTGCCCAATTCCAGTATAATCATGTGGACAGCCCCTTTAAGTTTTTTTCAGTGGTAACAAGATTGGTAATTTAATTCCTGCACCCCACTTCAGCAGGAATGGATGATGCGCCCTGTTTAGCTACACATGTTAAATACCTCGGTGCCCAAAGCCCTGGCTGTCGCTGTGCTTAAATATCCCTATCTTAGTAAGTGTTATGGTATGTTCACCCGGCTTATTTAGCCGCTTTTGGGGTGGGTTTTTGCCCGGTATTGGCTTAATACGGGAAAAAGATGCGCAATCACGGAAATTTTATAGCTTCATAGGGGGAGCTAGGGATTATGCGCCCACCCTCCCTGCTTTACAATGGGTTCGTTTTGTACGCATGAGGAGAAAATTTGGACAAGTAAATTTTCTTTCGGCAAAATGGGCCGCGGGAACCATGCATGCCAATGGGTCTTGAGGACTGGAGTTGAGAAACACTGCACAAAGGGCATCCTCAGTATCAAAGGGCATTTTAGCTGCCTTTAGGGCACTTTTTTTACCCACTAAAGTTATCTTGAATTATTTTTCCTCTGTGCTCCTCCGTGAAAACGGGGTTTACCCTTGGGCACTTGGGAAATTTCTTCCCCCCAAAGCAACCGGTTTTTTCCCCAAAAGCGGCAACCTTTTCAGCTGTTGCAGTGTTGGAGATGTTCACAGAGCGTTTCTTAAATATGTGTTTGGATCCATGTTTCGGACCCAAACACGCATCTAAGAATGTGTATTGTGATTTACTTTCCTTTCAATCGCCGTTCAGGTGTCTGATCGCCGATGCGTGTTTTACATGCATCATTCTGGTGTGTTTTTGGATTCATTCAAAAGGGAAATTTCGGGCGTTCCCCAATTTCCCTTTTTTGCAGCGGGCGCCCTATTTAAAAAAATATTGGGTGCATTTTTTGCTGCAAAGAAAAACGATCTAAAACCCCCACAACACTTTGGGGATGTCTTTGGATACGTTTTACACAGAGCTTTTCGTTTGATTTCTCAGATTGAAAAACACCGTGTAAACAGACCCTTACTACTCAGATTTTTGGGGCCCCCTTCACCCCTCTCAGTGGAAACAAAACACGCACCCAAATTTTGGAAAAATTTTTGGGACTGTCCTGTCTCTTTAATCATAAGTATCAGGGCACCTGGACCTTCAGAACATTTTTCTCTTAGTTTAAAGAATTAGGCAGACTTTAAAAAGAAAAGGATTCCCAAAAAAAAAGTGACAAATTTAAAAAAAAACTCTTCAACCCCGAGCTTCTGACAGGACAAATTTAAAATTTGCATGTTTTTGGATCTAACCTCACACTGACAAAACCAATGAGCAGAACAGCTGTCAGTGGGTAGGTTGTTTTTGCTTTGTATACTTCCCCTGGCTTCCCAGAGCTGCGCTTCAGGCACTGTACTAAAACAGCATGCAGACCATGCGATTAACACTCTGAAAAAATTTAGAGGCAGGAAAAAGGGGACGCCCCAAATTTTAGCTTTGCTGTTTTTTTAACCCCCCCATTCATGAGGGCTCTTAAAAATTTGGGGTTTTTAAAAGGTTTTTTTTGGGTTTTTCATGAACTCCCAAAAATTATTTTGTCTACTTTTTTTGTTTTTTATCATTGAAAACTAAAAATTAAAAAACCCAAAATTTTGAAAGAAAGATGGGATCCCAAATTTTACCCCCGGGTTTAAAAAGGGGGAGGGGACTCTGTTTCAGGTGCTTGTACATTTAAAAGGGGGGAGTTTTTTGCCCAAAGGGAGGGGAAAATCGTGGGCCTTCTTTCAATTAAGGAATTGAGTTTTGTGGGGAGTCAGGCTCCCCAAAAAATCAGGAAGTGAGGTATTTAAAGTTAAAGTTGGGGAAGACTTTAACCACTAAGGGGGTTTTCCCAAAAAAAAAATCTGTTTTTTTCTGGGGGTCCATTTTTTGGGAAAGTCCTTCCCGCTAGGATTACCCGGGTTTCATCCGTGTTGGGGAAGGGGGGTTTAAAAGGGGTTTTTCCAAAGAAGGCTTTTTTTGCCTTTGTTTTCCTGCTTTAATTTTAGTGTGTTCCCAAAAGGGGGGAAAGTATGATTTTTTGGGAAAGCTTTTCAGGTGAACCAGCGGTTTTACAAAAGCATGCCTTTTCCCCCGTATGCTCACCCCTAGTCAAACAAATTTTTTGCTTATGTAAAGAGCTGTGAGTAGCCTTACAATTTTTGCTGAGGGGGGTTTTCAATTCTGTCTTTAAGGGGTAGGGGGCCCAGGCAAATCCCGAAAAAAGCCAAAAAAGTGTTTTTTTTTTTTTTCCTTTTCCCAAAGCACATTTTTTCCTTTTATTATTTTTCATGGTTTCACTAATTTTAAATAGTTTCAGAAAGGGGGGTTGAATTTAAAAACCAGGGGGGTTGGCTCTCCCTAAAAGTGACTGTGTTTTTATTTCTAAGCAGAGAAAGGGCGGCGGTAGGGGTGGCCTGGGGGAGGTGTTTTTTGAACATGGACCCGGGCCCGGGGCTAGGGAAATCTCCCCTCCTGGTCGTATCCCCCGGAGATGGCTGTTTTACTATGGGGTCACTAAGGGGAGCAGCTAAAAAAAAAAATGGGAAAAGAAATTTTTAATAAAAGGTGAAAATGTTTTTTATTTAAATTTTAAAGCTTCTAAAGTCAAAATTTTTCCCTTTTAGGGTGGCAGGTGGAGGGGGTATTTTGTGTTTACTACCCCCATATAACACAATTTGGGAGGGGAAAGGGTGTGGAGAGGGGTTACAGGCTGCAGCTTACAGAAAACCCAAACTTCTGGGAGGAAAAAAGAGAAACCCCCCCCTTTTTTAGATAGTGCTGGTCCTGTACCACCCCGCATCATTTTTGTTTAGTCTAAACCCCAAAGGGAAAACAAAGGGGGGCAAGACCTTCCCGGGGGTGAAGGGGAAATTTAGATTAGTACTGACATGTTTTTTCTAGTGTTTATATTTTTCTACAGGTTTCCAGGCTGTGAGCTGGTATTTGTAGAGTGTGAAGGAGCCACTGTTCGTGAAAAAATTTTAATTTCCCGATATTTTTAGCCTGAAGGGTGCCAGGGTTTTAGCCCTTGGGCCCGGTTATGAAAAAAAAGTGGAAACCCCCCGTTTCTTTTTTTTTTAAATTGTCTATTGAAAATTCTAGAAAGAATCTAATTATTAAAAAAATTATGTGGGGGGGTTTTCTCTTTTTTTTATTAAATTTGCCAAGGGAAAAAAATGACCCGCGCAAAATTTTAAAACGGGCAGAATTTGGGGAAGGGCCCTTTGGGTATGGTCCCAAATTCCCCATCCCAAAAAATTTCCCAAACCCCCAGTCACCTAAAAAAGTGGATCATCACATTAAAGGGTCCACTTCTGATGGTTAGCCGACTTTTTCCAGTGCACCTGATGCATTAGGTAGTGGGGTAATAATGAGAAGGGGGTTAGTGTCAGTCTTGTTATGAGGAAAAACACTGCCGGGGTTAAACCCGGGGCTATCGAAGAAAAAGGAGAGGCGTTTTTGTCAGAGGCCTTTCCCTTATAAACAGGGAAAAAAAAAATTTAATTTCTAAAAACAACAAAAAAACACTTTATTTAAGCAAAAAACTGCCCCCAACCCCCGCCTGAATTTTAATTAAATTTTTTAAAGAAATTGATCCCAAAGTGGTTGGGCAAGTCCAAAGAATCTGAAATTTTTTGAGGCAGATTCCATGTTGGGACATTATTAAAAATTTTTTGGGTAAAAATCTTTCCTCAAATCTTTGGGCTTTCATCTGGCTTACTGGGTTGGATTTTACGACAAGGGGTTTCGATTTCTCATTCCGGGTAAAATTTTTTTGTGTCCAAATCTGTTGGTTTTGAACATTTCCTAAACCCCCCCTCCCCTAACTGAAAAACCCTTTTCCCCCACTTTTTTCCCCCCTGCCCCAAATCTGAACTATCCCTTCTCCATTATCTGCTTCCCAACTCTGCACGCCTTCCAAAACGTTAAACACCCCTCCACCACTTTTGAAAAACCCCCCGAACCCCCTATTACCCTTGGGTCCCCCCCTCCCGAAAATCCCCCCTCCCCCTCAAAACCCCTCCTCCCAATAAAAATCCCCCCCCCACCCTTTAATCTCCCTCTTTCCCAAAGCCTTTTCCCCCCTCAAAAACACCTCTTCCCTCACTCAAAACACCAAACTCCTGCTGTAATTCTTTGCCCACCCTCACAGAAAAAACAAAATTTCCCGTTTTGTTTGAGTGGGAGTTTTATCCTCGGGTGCCCCCGTGAGGAAAAGGGGCTGGGCTGAAAACTATGCCCAAAGTTCCCAGTAAAGCCCCTGGGAAAGCTGCAGTTTACTCACCTGTTTCTGGGCAGGAAGCTGTCGAAGAAAAACCCGGGTTTTTTGGGGTGTGTGATCTAAGTTCCCCTAATATCCCTCCATACTCCGGCCCAATTTTGGGGCCCCCTTAAAAAAAACCTGGTGTGGGGCGGAGGGGGGAGGAGTGGAGGTAAACTCCCGAAACCCTTTCTGTGAAGGAAAAGGGGGGGGGGGGGGGTTAAAAGGGATTTTTTTTTACTTCTCTCCAACTAGCTGATGAGCTTTTTATAAAAATGGAAAACCCGTTTAAGGATGCAGCCAATTTCAATTTTTTTGTTATTACATCCTTTTCCGCCAAAAGCTAGAATTAATTTATTTTTCATTGCCTTTTGGGAAAGAAAGGGTTTTATTTTTAAAATTTGGGGCCAATAATATCAATGAAGAAACTTAAAAAAAATTTGAGTTGGTTTTGGGATGGAAAAAAATGCAATTCTTCTGGGATTTTACTTTTACATGGGATTTCGCATTAGCTGTGCTGTAAAAATAAGGTTAACTTTTTTTATTTTTTTTCAAGGGCAGTAAAATTTAAAAAAAATTCAAAAAAATAAACCTTTTTTTTGTGTCAAATTTCTTATTTTTGGATAGTGGGAAAATTTGTTTTTCCCTTTTATAAAGTTCACCAAACCAAAACTGTGATCTTTCAATAGTTCTGACATTTTCAAACGCAGCTGTGTATTTTGTTTTTTTATGATAAATGAGAAAAGGGTTGTGTTCTTAATATTTTTTTTTTATTTGAAATTATTATTTTTTATCCTTCATAGAGGACTTGAACATGTAATCACTTTATCCTAGAATACAGTGCAATGCTTCTATGGTGATTTTACTGTTCTCCTACTGCAATAAATAAACTAACGTGGTAGACCCGGATGCTTAAATTGTTCAGCACCCTGAAATTGACTGTCTGAGAGAACTAACATGTGCTAACTATTTATTAGATGTAGCCCCTGTTCCTGTACTTGTATACCTATTGTTACCTACAAGTAACGTTTCTTTTATTTAACTTCTTAGTTAGATGCCTGTCTATAGAAATGATTGCTCTTTTTTATTTGTTGTATTTTTGGAAGTCCCCTGGAGGTGATCATATTGGAGGGAGACACTCTTACCTGTAATGTTTGTATGGGTAGCACAGCAGGGTTTGTGCACTTTATGGCAGCTGCAAAAAATTGGAGTTACTGGGTGGAAAATATTATACTTTACAGTCTGGAATTGATAGTATATGGGTATACCATATAGTGTGGCTATCCTCATCTTGAACTCCGGAAGTACATACATAGTTTTTGCCCCCCCTGGCTGAGGACAGCACAACTATGTCAGCCCTCTTTTTCCCAGTGCTGTCCCCTTTAATTCTTTAAATGCTGTTTTTTGAGATTAATGTCAAAATTTTATTCTGAGCAGGTGTTATCCCGCCCCCAAAAAGGCTGCCCGCCCACCTAGCATTATTCACATGTTTTTACCCTTTTAAAGTAATGGGGGTTTTTCAGTTGAGGTGGGGGGGCAAGCCTCAGGTTGGGTGAGAATGAAAAAAACAGACTTTCATGCTTTTTTTTTTGGGTAAAAATGCGATTTTAGCATTAAATACTTGAAAACTCCCGCATCTTACAGAATAAAGGGCACGCCGGAAACAGCCCGGTTTACACTACTTGTGCTGCCCTCAGCAAGGGGGGCATAAACTATGTGATAGGTTCTCTTTAAGTTGACAACCCTTTATCAATAATGATATTGCTCTGCTAACCCAGAGCTATGTTCTACCCATGTGTTCACCTATTCTATAGATATAATTCCCGTTCCTGTCCCAAGAGACCTTTTGTCACATTTAAAATAACAATCCCCTGTGATTGATTTTAGTTTCATTAATAAGACACCTGTCTTTAGAAGAGAAGTGCATGTTCTCTTTTTCAACTGTTCTATTTCTTTCTTCACTTCCTTGGAGGCAGTCCTATTGGAGCCATACACTCCTTCTTCTATTGGGTGTGTGTGTGTGTATATATACAGTATACACACTACAGCTGGGTGTGTGTGCGCTCTATGGCAGTTGCAGCAAATGGGATTTCATAAGTAGTGAATGTCATAGACTATCCTATGTCATTCCCAGAAACCAAGGAGTGACAGAGAAGATGATACAGTATATAGTGTGGCTTTCCTTATCTAGACCTCTAGCAGTATATTAAAGCTGTTTTTAATTTGCCCACTCTCTAATGATAAAGGAGATGACTCTGCTTAACTGCTCAGTCTATACAGCAGAGCTGACAAGGGACCTACTGTTCATTTTTTTATGAGAAATCTATTTCTACTGTAATGTATCTTTATGATATACAACTTGTTAGAACCAAGTCTCATCATTACCTGATCTATTATTATTATTTATTTGTATTATTGTACTTTTTTTTTGCACATTATATGTTAATAATAATTAAACAAGGAAACGCTATGATATACTTTCATTTACAGGAGCATTATTGCCAAACGGTCAATTCAGACCAACATCCTGCCCCAAAATATGGATTACTACAACCAGCATCTGATTAGAGCCATAATCCCTACACATATACCCAGCCTTGCTATTTTTGTAGACATCAATGGTGAAATATACAGTTTTTCTCCTTTAATGCACGTCTGAATAAATTATCATTCATTGAAATCCTAGGAATGATTTGCAGAAATATTCTTTTGGCTGAATGCGAAAATGGCATTTTATTTATTTTTCTGGACTGATTTGCAGATCTCCCGCTTCAAACACTTTCCGTTCCATTTCCTCACTTCACTGGCACCATTAAAATGATAGAATATGGGTCGGTATAGAAGCAACATTTTAAGCTGCTTGTAGCAGTTGATCTATTAATGCCACTTGTAAATAACCCTGCACATATCGGTGTCCTGCATTCTATGAGTAATTTCATTCTAATGGTTTTAACACATACAAGTCATTCACATTAAGCTGATGATTGATTTAATTAATGAAGTGTTCCTGCAGCCATCTTTACAATATATTACAAGGCAGATGATGCACATTAATATCTTCTATGTGGCTGTAAATATTCTTATGGAAAAATCCCAAATCGTTTGGACCCACCCCTACTCATCCGCATGTAAAAATTTAAAATTTATTTTATCACGTGCACCCCGCTTCCCTTCCCCGTCCCGCTGTGCTCTGTGATATTTCATTTGTTTTCCTAATATCTGACAACTATGAAGAGAGAAAAAAGATTTGGTTCTGAAGACTGTAGTTTGTATTTTCTTACAATTTATCTTGCAAAATAATTCAGTAAATGCACCAAACATACAGTAAATAACACAAATATTTGTATGTTTTGCCCCAAAATCTTGCAGTTTACATTTCTATGTCTGTAAATTCTTGTGTATAGTTTGACTTATCTAATTTTACCAATTTATATTGTTCCACAGCGCTGTACAGTGATTGACATTATTTCACTGTCCCAATTGGGGCTCTTCATCTAAATTCCACTTTGATCAATATGCATGTTTTTGGAGTGTAGAATAAAATCCATACATGCGCTATAGCTGTAGCGTAATGCTTTGGGTTTTAGGGGCCCCATACCCAAAACATTGTCCCTTTTGTGGGTAAAAAATTTGGGTTGCTTTTATATCTAAAACCCACTGCGAGCCGTTTAAAGCATTATACCCCCTGGGCATAACACAGCAGTGGGCCCTGTCCAAAAAAAAGACATCACACTTGGTCCTGCCTCGAGTCCCCGCCCCCTCCAAGAACTCATATTACACGCCATTTATGTCGGACATGGAGCCTACAAACTTTTGGCAGGGCAGGAACCCTTTGGCTCCCTTATCCCCCTTTCTTTTAACTTTTTGGGGCCCCATCCAAAAAACACACAAACAGTTAAAAACAAAGCCAACCCAAAGGATGCGGGGTTTTTTTTTGGGGTTTTCCCGGGGGAAAAACATATCCCACCGGGGCCCCCCATTTTTTGGGGCCCCCGGGCAATGCCTTTGTGCCAATAAAGATGGTCCTGATACGTTGGTTTTTGATAAAAAAAGGGTATGAATTATTATTCATGATCGGATTCTGAAACAGCTGCATAAGTAGCAATGATATCCTTGTATCATTGCTACGTATGCAGCTGTTTCAGAATCCGATCATTAGATGTCAGAGGGCCATGTTATTTTGGTATGGGGCCCCATTAATTCTCGTTATGAGTCTGACCCATACAAGCAAGGGGAAAACATTAACATGCAGATCTTGTCCATGGTTGGACTTGAAACCAAGACCCTACCACCAAGTTGCCCATGGTAGTCTATTATGTAACATTAGCTTTGGAGAGTAAGAGGTACACCAAGTAATTACGTTTTAGTGAATAAAATAACTAATATTAGAATGACTACAGGTATTCTCAAAAAGGGGAAAATCAAGTAAGCAATCAAGAGCCAGAATTAATTAAATCCCATATACTAGTTAATATGCTGTATAATAATAGATCTATGTAATAAGAATATAGAACCAGTACTATATAATGTGGCAGAGCGACCTCAGGCGGTCCATGTTTCTGCCACTAGGTGGTTTGAGGCAGGAGATCTGATGCAGATGCGCCACCGAGGACCTAGTCTCGGTGAGAAAAGGCCAGCTATATTGGGTCAGTGACTCTAGGTTACTGACACGGTCTGTACCTTATGGAATAGCTGCTATGCGACAATATATGGGCTGGCTTTTCTGGAATGGCTATCATTGGGGGGTGGCTTCCCGCTTTCCCCAGGACAGGTTTTTGGCAGGTCTCTGGAGGCCTACTAAAATCCTGTTATTCTGGGTAATCAGAGGGTGTGGTTTCCTACCTGGCATTGGAGAAAGCAGTGGAGCTGGAGAGAGGCTCTGACTCCCAAAGGCTTGAGTTAAAGCTTGTATTGTAACGTACATTGTTTAGTGGTGCTGGACGATAAGTCCAGACCACATTAGAGAGATTTTCTATATGTGTAGTTAGTGGCCAGATGGCTGAGGATTTAAGTTTATGGTTCTGTTTGAATTTGTACTGACCTGCCCCAAAAATAAAGCTGACTGAGGCCAGGTTAGATGAAGCTGGTGTGGATGTTTTACACTGTGTCTTCCAAAAAAGAGCTGTAATCCATGAGTTAAGAGACCCCGGGACGGTCCAAGATGATGTCCTAATGCAAGTGAGACATTACAATGCTCATGACGTCTCTCAGCACAGAGCAGCACCAAATGAGATAATAGGACTCTAGATCTAGAAACAAGTCTTCGAGCAACTCACATTATTCTTCTGTATGCCCTGATTGACCTAGAAGAATTGTGAGGAAGAAGGAACCACCATAATTATTCATTAGGATGGAAAGGGTCCTTTCCCTGCTTTACAAGCTCGGGCTTGTTCACACTTACACAGTTACATTGTGTCGTTGGTTCTGTCAAGGACAAAATATCTCAACATACAGCAATGGATGGGAATCTCCACAAGCTGGATCTTGGGAATGGGTATCCAAAGGTTTTCCCCAGGGCCATTGCAAAAGGGTCACAGATGCCCATACTATATGGCATCTCTTTAGAGGGGGCATTTTAAACTTTCAAAACTGCTGCTTTTTACAATGTTAGTCAGCAAATGCCTGGACCAATGGGTAAGCCATTTTCTAAAACAATGTATAATAAGACAGTGATGTAGCTAGGGGGTCGGCGAGGGATCAGTCCGCCCCAGGCAGCACTGTTATGTTATGTGCAGCCAGGCTCCCGATGCAATGGCCAGAATTGGAGCTCGCTCTGGTCTTGGCCGTTTTAATACCTCAGATGTCACAGTCCATAGCAACCACGGAATCAAGGTGGTTGACATAGTGAGGTCAGACTCTGTCAACCATCAGCCCCCTTTCCAACATGATCATGGAGTGCCAATGGTTGCCGTAAATGCTGCAGGTCAAATAGTGTAATTTGGTTCTGCCAGGTATGAAGCCTATTAGTAACTGCTGAAGACCGAGTCTAAAAGAATACGGGCTGATGCCCGAAATGATCTCCAGAGAATAAATGTCTGATGACACGTATTTTAATGAATACTTAAATAAAGCAAGTTTTCGTTTAAAAAAAACTTTGGACATCATTGTGCTGGAATAAAATCTACACATTGGAAAGAGTCTAAAGGACTGCCTACAACAGGCATAATAAATAGCAATACAGTAATGCGCTGCTATGTATTACAATAGGGATCAAGCAATCACATAATCTGGTTCCATTTGGGACTTAAAAAATATACTGTGGGCAATCAGTCCCAAAGGCAGCCTTCACAGAGCTGGCCAAGAGAAATTTTAGTACAAAAATAAACATAAAGTCCTTTATTTTGTCACCAGCAGTAGATCAAAACAAAATAAAGGCTTACTTCAGGCAGCACTCCAATAACTCAACACCACCCTTGTCAGAGGCAGTCTATATCACAAACTGTAGGGCACACCATACTTCCAATCTGAACGCTGCCAGTTCTTTCTCCAGAGTACCTTCCCTGAAGACTGGGAACAACAACCCGTTCCCTTGGTCCCACTTACATAACCCTAAAACTCGGGCTGGACCGGAAAAAGGGGGGAGCTTTTTTCCACCCACTCTTTGATCTCCAGGAAAAAACAACCCGGACAGAGCTGTTTTGCAGTATAAAAATAATACAAAGCCTATTGCCTTGACACCCAAAAAAAAAATGTTTTTTCCACTTCACCAAGGCCAGGCAATTCGGTGACACACATCTACTGTCAAGGACAGTTCCTTGCACCTTCATATAGTAAAAAACAATAAATAAAAAAAAAAAGGAAATTAATACGTTTCCTTTTATAAACCAACAAAAAAATTTATCATTTTTCGTTGAACTGTGAACGGCACAAAAAAATGCCCAAATGTTATTTTTTGGTTTATTCAAAATCTTAAGAAATGGAATGAAATGGGATCTATAATTCCAATAAAAATGTCAACCTATACCACAAGTAATAAAAAAAAAAGTTCTGGCTCCTAAAAGAAAAGAAAATCATGTTTTTATCTCACAATGTTCTGAATAGCAATAATGATTTACGGATGTGAGGAAGGACCTGTAAAAAAGAGGTGTTTCCTGAAAAAGTGGGACATAGTCTGTAAAAATGGGCAATACATTTAGGGACTGCCTCCGCTAGCATATGCTCAAGTAGACCTCTACAGTAACCCAAGACTTATGGGATGAGGATTTCATAGATCAGCACCAAAAAGGAGTGCCAGTGTTTTGTTATGAAGACCTCTTGTCCTCTGTGATCCTAGTCGCAATTGTAGAACGCTTGGGGAATATTCAGCCTTCATAATAATTTTTCTTTTCATAAACTGTATGCAATGCAGGTTTCTACAGACAATATAACTTATCCCCCAAAAATTGACGTAGTAGATCTAAGTTTGTCAGAAATAGCAAATTCCCAAAGGCCTCCTGGGTGTTGTTTGGTATCTTAGACAAGGAGACACATGACCATACTAGACAAGAGATACGCATACTACATATGGTCGGGGTGGCCTCAATACTACAGGTCTGGCTACATCACACAGACCCAACATTTGATCTATTTGAGAAAAAACTTTGCCTCCTGATGTACATGGACTGGATTGAAGCGACCTTACATAAGGAGGCCAGAGTTTAAAAAAAAAAAAAAAAAAAAAAAAATGTTCATGCTCTGGGACAAATATATAGCCACGTTACCAGTAACTCTTAAACGAAGGTTACAATCCTGTTTTGGTACAACGTCCTGGTATCTACGACGGCAAATGACGGACATGGAAACGATTGCCATAAAATTAGGAAAGAGTTGCTGGGAATCAGAATGATCTATACATTGGTTTCACATTCTAGGGAAATGTTGAGATAGGGCACTCATCCCCAATATACCTCTAAAAAGA
>JAODAL010046363.1:0-31008 GCA_025379985.1 Phyllomedusa bahiana | reverse complement strand
GGGCCCCCACCTTGGCTCCCATCGAAGCTCTTTTTTTTGGATTAAAAATTATTTCAAAAAAAAAAATAGTTAGGGATGAAGAAATTCACACCCAAACAATGAACTCATTAAATTGTTTGGGTGTATTTGCTAATTTGATTTAAAAACTTTTGTAGTAAACCCCCCCTTTATCATGGGGGATAGCGGGAAAAAAGCACCACGTCACAAGAAGCCATGGTAGATTAGAATTCCAAGGGCCTTGGCCCTGATGAACCAAACCTTTTGGGTATCCTTGATAACCCGGAATAGACGGGACCAGGGGGTTGGAGGGCGTCCAGCCATCACCCCAAAAGCTCCATTAAAGAACCATCCCATAACAATTATCGGGGGGAGGAAACCCCTTTTTGTTTTTTGGGGGAAAGAGGGAAAGGGAATTACGGGAAAAACTAACAATTTTTAAATTTGCAAATTTTTCAAAAATTTCCCCCCGATTGACTCCTAACCCAAATAACTTTCGTAATTTAACTTAAATGGGCGTAGGAATCATAAAGATTTTGTAATATATTGTCGGGTATTCAACAGGGGTCTCATTAATTTTTTATACAACCCGAGTTCAAGAGAACAAGGCACCCGTTTGCCCGCTTGTCATACGAGCAAATCCAGATTATGTTGTAATTCTTTTTCCCCTTGGTTCTTTAAAGCGATTTTGGAAGCCCCTTGCGACCCTGAAAAGGGTTGTCCTGTTTTCCTTTTGGGGGTTTCCAAAAGATCTTTCCCCCACGTTCCTGAAATTGGTCAAGCCCCAAAGGGGGTTGGAGTGGAGGGGAAAAAGGGAGTAATTTTTCTTTTTATTTATGGACAGGGATCAAAAATCAAGGGGAGATTTTTACTCTCCAATTCTCAATGGGAATGTTACATAGTTCCTGATTCCATGTACTTGTCAAAAAAGGGGAAATCCACAGGAGGTTCAAGGGATGATCCGGCATACGTTCCTGGTCCATGTTGAAAAACGATTTTCACAGTTAATAAACGTGAAAATTGTTGACATCAAGAAAGTACGAAAAAGTTTGGGAAATTTAATAACGGTAAAAAAATTGAGTCCTTTGGAAAGTACTCTGTTTTGGGGGCTCTGTGAGTATGTGCTGGATGGTTTAAATTTTAGGGGGGATTAGTGTTACTGTAGTCCCGAAAAACCCCTTGGGCCGTGCTTCCTGCCCCCCCTCCGGCGGCGTTTTTTGAAGGGAGGTCTGATTCCTGTCTTTTGCGATATTGTTTTTTCCTATTGCTCTCAGTGATATTATTGGCACTGGTGGACACATCTGAGAGGTCCTCTGACGTGGATGGATAGGAAATTCACCACATCCAAATCGCAAAAGGCCCCTTTCCTGCTTTGGGAATGTTGTTTGAAAACGCATGTTTGGAATGTTTCAAAATAGAGTTGGGACGTCTGTCCACAAACCAATTATATACAGCGTTATTTTCGTAGTCCTGGGTGTCTCTTTTAAATTTCTTGTTTTTAAGCTGGATTATGATGTCTTCAAATTTTTCTAGGTTTTTGTTCATGTTGGTTTCCAAATTTTTAAAGGACTCCAGGTCTTTGTATGTGTCCAGAGCAGTTCTGGTTGCTGCAATCTCAGTATTAATATTTGATAACATGGATTCTTGGGATTCCAGAAGAAGTTTCATTAATTTGAGGGAACATTCACTCAAGATGCTTTGCCAAGCCGTCTCAAAAGAATCCCCATATCTCATGGTACAATGTTTTTTAATTCTCAACCCTCTTGGGATCATTTCCTTTTGTAAATAAGTTTGCAGCGTTGTTTGTTCCCACCACAACTTAAGTTCTTTTGTGGCTAACTTTTCTAGTTTGCGCATTAGATCCTTGAGTAAAACCCCTTCTGCATTGATACCAGGTGTATTCGATGTATCAAAGATCTGAGCAGCCTTTGCGTCTTGCAAGTGAAATGAATTCACATTGTAGACTAATTAAGCTTTGGTATTCACAACAAGAATGTTTGAACTGTCCCCAACCTGAAAGAAACTGGGGGGCCCGACTGTTTAAAAAAACCCCCACCCGAACAGGAAGTGGGAGCCGAAGCTGTAGAGCAACCCACACCTTTAAAAAGGAAGTCGGGGAGCCTTTAAAAATGTTAAAACCTCCCGCCTGAAAGGAAGTAGGGGCCTGAGGTTTTTGAACCCCCCACGCCCCGAAAGGAAATGGGGGCCCCGAAACGTAGAACCAAACCCCCACAGCCTGAACCGGAAGTGGGAGCCCGAAGCTGTAGAATTCCCACACCTGGACGGAAATTTGGGGCATGAAGCTGTAGAAACACCACAACCGAATGAAAATGGGGAGCCTGAATTCTGTAAAGCAGTCTCTGTGAAACAACTGGTTAGAAAACCCCCCCTTTTTGTCCAATGGATTTTAAACTAGCCGGGGGTTTTTGGCTCAGTGGTGGGCCATCATCCCCGTCTTCTCCAACACTCTGCCTAGTGAGTTTCCCAGGGCTCTCATTTAGGTTTTTAAAAAAAAGGTTACTGGGCTGTGTTTTGGGGAAATTTTTCCTTTTTTGGGTTTCTGCATATGGTGAAATTTATTTACCCCGAGCCAAATACATTGATTATAAATGTTTGGGGGAGTTGACATTAGGCATTTTTGCAGGGGTTTGCAGCTGCAGAAAGGGGGGTGCACCGGCCCCGCCAACGGGAAATTTCAGGGCCCCATACAGCTGAAGCGTCTGAGCCCCCCGCAAACCCTGCCACCTCACCAAACCCACCCAGCAACCCCTGCAAAAAAAAAAAATTCAATTTTGCCATTGTTGCATGTAGATGGTGATTGTATTGTCTAGATGGCTAAAGAGAAAGAGCAGGCTCCTTTGTCAGTGGCAGACAACACAGTGTGGTGCTGTGTTGCCATGCTAGCTGGGGGCCTAATAAATGCCTCAAAGACTGCCATAAATTTGAGCCTATTAGGGCCCATCCCCTCGGCAGTGGTTTTCAGTCAGTTTTACAGATAGTTTTTGGGTTTGAAAGCCGCCTGTAATCTGACTGTCAACCTTTTACATTGATTTAAATAGAAAGTCTGTTCAGCCGTCCCCACTGCACGGATTTTCCACTGGACTTTTTTTTACACCTGTCGCGTTTCTAAAAACTTAGAACGTGTTCATTCTTCCACCCAGTTTTCAGGCGGAACATGAACATGTGAGTGTGAAGGGGGACGGTTGAATCCCAAACCGCGCCCAAAAAACCTACCCAGTGTTTTGTCTTTGCTGTGTGAACGCACATTTAGAATCTGCTTCACAAACAGGCAATAATATAACTAGTTGTGTATAACTACATAACTAGTACAAGTAACGGAAGAGTGGATCCGCTGGGCCACTGCAAGCGGTGGTAGTTAAGCCACGCAAGGGAACGGAATCTAAGTAGCCCCCGGTTTTCACCAGAGCCCGCCGCAAAGCGGGATGAACTTGCTGCGGCGTGAGGCTACCAGGTCGTTACCCCTGAGTGACTGCTTGCGAGGGGCGGGTACTGCGTGGTACAGAAACGTAACCCAGAGACGTAGTACGGGGACGGGGAGAAGGTCAGGGCAGGCGGGGCAGAGTTCGTAGTCAGAAAACGGGCAGACGGTCTGGGCAGGCGGCAAACGGGCAAGGTCAGGAAACGGGGAGCAAGCGGTTCTGGTACACGGGTAATCAAGACTAAGCTCCAAAACTCTCAAAACGCACCAAGAACACACCAACAAACTGGCAGGAAGTGTTGGGGGCGGATACCTTAAATAGAACCAGCGACCGACAATGGATCAATTATCGGGACGCTGGCCCTTTAAATTTAGAGAAGTCGGCGCGTGCGCGCCTAGAGCAGCGGCCACGCGCACGGTGGCCGGGAGCGGCGTTCACAGGAAAGGCGGACGGGTTTAAAGGAACGCGGCGCCGGGACCGGGACAGCAGGGGGAAGGTCGCGGGCAGCCGCAGCTGCCGTGCCGGATCCCCTGCGAGCAGGGTGATGGTCGCGGCGGGCAGCGGAGCCCGCGACCCCCGTGACAGTACAGTGTATTATGTAAGCAATCTAAAGATCCCCTAGTGGGACAAAGAGTAAAAAAAATGAAATAAAATATTAGTGTAATAAATAAAAAAAAAAAAAAAAAAATCAGTTTTACCAATAAAAATACATTATCACTGAAAGAAAAAAAAACTTTATGTATCTAGTATCAGCATGTGTACAACAACCTATGCTATAAAAAAACTAACTTTTTGTAGCACATAGTAAACGCTATCACAGATAAAATCAAAAAGATGGAAAAAATATTGTAGCATGCTGTGCTTTTTTGCAGTTCACATGACAGACACCATAGCAGAAAACCAATAGACCCCATTATATGGCGCCAATCCGAAATAAGCCGTGTGAACGAGGCCTAAGACGTGCTGCCTCGTCTTCCCCCTGCTCTGTCCTGTGCTGCTGCACACCTGCCGTCATAGTTCGGTTTCACCCCCTGTACACAGTCAGTTCAGCTCCTGTGCTCAGCTATCAGACTGTACAGCACTGAGGACAGGAGCCGCTGACAGGCAGGAAGATACTGCGTCCTCCTGCTGATGGCGCTGAATTACATAAAAACAGCCCTGGTCCGTGTCCCCCCTGAAGACACCAATTTTCTTTGCACACATTAGGACTGGAGCGGGGCAGCAGAGTGTTGAGGAGGGAAGAAAAAAATGTGTGTGTCCGTTACTGACAACAGGCTGCCGCCGTAGGCATACAGCCCTAGATGCGGGACAACTGGAAGGAGTGAAGCGCCGCCCACGAGGCAGGGCATCACTGTCCTGTTGCCGGCAGAGAGAGGAGGGCCCGACTGCTCCGGTCACAGCGCGCAGGAGAAGTAAGTGCAGCTGTGACCGAACCAAAGTGGGGCCCCCCCCCCCCCCCGCGTCGCCGGGGGGCCCCAGCCATACACAGCGGCACAGCGCTGCACTCATGGTAAAGAGAACAGGCCATCTCTGTACTATTACTATGAAGCAAGGGGGGCAGTACCTGCCGGTGGCGGCGGGCCCCCCCTTGCTTCACAGACTGGCTGGGCCCGGTACAGGAGTACTGCCTGTACCCCCCTAATGGCGGGCCTGGGTGCAGCTGTGGGAGAGTAGATCCAGCTCTTCACTGATTACTATCACTGCCTTCCTGATCAGTCTATATAGTGCTCATTGAGCCCTGTATACACAGCGGCCACCTGATCACCAGGGATCGGTAGCTGCAGACGCTGCTGGGTCTTATCAGGTCATCTCTTCATTGACTTCAGGGGTGTTTTTTTGCCTGTAACTGGAGCTTATATATCAGCCCCAATTAAGAGGCAATCAACAAAAAAAGGTCTTTTTTTCTGACTTGTAACCTATGGGCAAAAGAGTGGGTTTTAGACCTAAACAGTTTTCACACATGTGGCCCAATGTGTAAAATAGAATAATAAAAAAGAAAACACACATATGATATAAATAAAATAATAAAAAAAATGCTAACAGCCCAACACAACTTCAGCCCCGACTCTGATGACCAAAATTTTTGCATCATCTTTATTTATATCACTCGATAAAGGGGAAAGTGACACAATTCAAAAATTTTTTTAGGGTACTTTATTTCTTTTTTTTACTTTCCGTATAAATTTTCAAAAATCCCTAGGGGCTCATGATGCCCTGGCATACCCCAAACTGTAATAAAAAACACCATCAAATAAGAAAATTACTGGTTAGAGCCAAATGTAATAATTTTAAGATAATTTCCTTCCCTATCGTAAATTTAGCATTTCTAAGCCATGGATAAGCATCAAGCCCCTTTTATGATCTATCGGGTATATTTTCTCACTATAGCAAGGATACCAATTTCCCCCGCTCGGGGGTGCTCGTTTTTTTTTGAGATATTTAAAATATATAATATAATATATATATTTTATATATATATATTATATAATTATATATATATATATATATATATATTAATTATATAATAATATGCTTCACACTCTTCGGGGGCCCCCCCTGTCTTGGGGCCATCCTGGGGGATTTAGGGTCTGGATCGCCCCCATAAGTGATCAATGGCACACCCTCCAGGCTTACTTTAAAACTTGCCTGGCCCCTTTATTCAGGGTCAGGATACAAGTACAAATAAACAAAAAACCTGGGGCCCTTACCACTACTTAAACAGCAAGAACCCCTCAACATACCTGGGCCCCTTGTCCAGCAACAAAAAAAACCAACCCTACTTCACCCAGGTCCTACTGGGGGCCCCCTTTTCCCAAGCCTCTGGGGGCCCGAGCCTTCTTCAAGCTCCACTGCTGTCCAAACTTCAGGGAGCAGACCCTGCCCCCCCAACACCCTTGTCCTAGGGTTTTAAAGCATTTGCCAACTTTTTAAAATAAAAAACAGGAGATTGTACAGGGCAGCGCGCTCAGCTCCGCGGCAAAAAAATTTTCATGGGCCGCCCCCTTTTTGTTGGGTCACGCCCCTTCGAAAAACCCCAACCCCCTCCACATAAATGCAAACGCTTTGGAAAAAGCCAGGTAGATCCCTTTTAGCCAGGAGTAGCCCCCCTAACCCGGGGAGTGCCCCTTCAGGCAGGTAGATGCCCCCTTGTAGAAGTAGATGCCCCCTTTTGCCAGGGGAATGCCCCCTTGTAGCCAGGTAGATGCCCCCTCGAGCCAGGGGAAACCCCCCTCTGTAGCTTGGGAGAGCCCGCTCTGTTGCAGGAGAGCCCAAAATTTGTAGCCAGGTAGATGCCCCCTTTGTTAGCCGGTAATCCCCCCAAATTGTTGCCAGGTAGATGCCTCCTTTGTTGCCAGTAGATGCCCCCTTTGTTGCAGTAGTGCCACCTTTGTTAGCCAGGTAGTGCCCCCTTTGTTAGCCAGTTGATGCCCCCTTTGTACCAGGTAGTGCCCCCCTATTGTAGCCAGGTAGTGCCCCCTATGTTGCCAGGTAAAACCCCCCATTGTAGCCAAGGTAGTGCCCCTCGGGTTTGCCAGGTAGACCCCCCCATTGTAGCCAGTAGTACCCCCTCTGTTGCCAGGTAGACCCCCCATTGTAGCCAGGTAGTGCCCCCTCTGTTGCCAGATAGTGCCCCCACTGTTGCCAGGTAGTCCCCCCCATTGTAGCCAGGTATTTCCCCCTCTGTTGCCAGGTTGATGCCCCCTCTGTTGCCAGGTAGACCCCCCCCCATTGTAGCCAGGTAGTGCCCCCTCTGTTGCCGGGTAGATGCCCCCGTTGTTGCCAGGTAGAACCCCCCTTTGGGAAAGCCAGGTAGTGCCCCCTCTGTTGCCAGGTAGAGCCCCCCCATTGTAGCCAGTAGTGCCCCCTCTTTGCCAGGTAGTCCCCCTTGTTAGCCAGGTAGATGCCCCCATTGTAGCCAGGTATTTGCCCCCCTATTGTAGCCTGGTATTGCCCCCTATGTTGCCATGTAGACCCCCCATTGTAGCCCGGTAGTGCCCCCTCTGTTGCCAAGGTAGACCCCCCCCCCATTGTAGCCAGGTAAGCCCCCCTATAGCTAATAAAAAAAAAATAATAAAGCCACTTACCTCACCGGGCTCCTGCAGTTTCCGGACATCTCCCTGCCGACTAGTACTCTCAGCATCGCAGGGCAGTGAGTGGCAGCCGCGCGTCACACCCCCCTGCGACACTGACCTGTATGTACAGCGTGCACCGGCGCCGGACATATAGGGGGAGGAGGGGAACGATCCCTCCTGCCTTCTCCCTGTACTGCGACTGACTGTGCGGCCGCACAAGTCAGTGGAACTCGCCGGGCGGGTGAGCGCCCGCGGCGGCCACGTCACCCGCCGGTAGGAGCGGCCTGGAGGCACCAGAGTAGCGCACCAGCGCTACTCTTGCGCTGCGGTCCCCCCGCTGCCTGCTGGCGGCGGGAGCAAAGCCAACTCTGCCGGGTGGGGGGGGGGGACCCCCATTAGCGGGAACCCCCGGCAAAAGCGGGAGAGTTGGCATGTATGTTTTATAGGCTTCCAGGGATGTGTCCAAAATCTGGCCTGGAATATGGGGAGTAGACGCCCACCCGACACATTGTCTACCCCCAATAAGAGCCAACCCAGCGCTGCCAACAGCTTACTGCGGCTGACAACTTATGGCTGGCTCCTATCCCACCAAGGCCCGGCACCCTTGTTGCTTGCAGGTCTAGCTGCACACCCTCTAGTGGCAGAAACATGCGACTACCAGCGGTCGCTCTGCCAGAGATTAAATAAGTATTGAACACATCCCCAAATTTTCTAAGTAAAATTATTTGAAAAGGGTGCTATTGGCATGACATTCTCACCAGATGTCGAATATTGAACGCGCTTACTGAAATATATTCAATACTTGGTACAGAAGCCTTTGTTGGTGATGACGCTTCCCAGTTATGGAGAGACCAGTCGCCTGCATTGCTCAGGGGGGACTTTGACTCATTCTTCCACACACTCTTCACATCCTGAAGTTTCCGTGGGCTCCTTTTATGTTCTCTGAGCTTAGTTCCATCCATAGATTTTCTATTGGATTCATGGTGATCGGCTCGTCCGTTCTAGCAGCTTTTTTTTTCTCTGATACAACTGAATGTTTCCTGGGCAGTGTGATTGGGATCATTGTCTCGCTGAAATGTTCTCCCTAATTTCATCTTCATCCTCCTGGTAGACGGCAGAAGATTTTTATCAGCAATGTCTCGGTACATTTCTCCATTTCTCCTTCATTCCTTCAATTATATGAAGTTTGCCAGTGTTGTATGCTGAGAAACAGTCCCGCACCATGATGTTCCCACCTCCGAGCTTCACTGTTTTTGGGGTGATATACGGCGCCTTTTAGTCTCCAGACATCATGTGTATTATGACATTCAAAAGTTACATTTTGGACTCATCTGACCAAACAATATTCTCTCAGCATTTCACAGACTTGCCTAAATGTTGTTGAGCAAACTTTAAACTTCAACATGCTTTTTGTTCAGCAATGGAGTCTTGCATTGTGAGCGTGCATACAGGCCATGGAGGGTGAGCGTGCATACAGGCCATGGAGGGTGAGCGTGCATACAGGCCATGGAGGGTGAGAGTGCATAAAGGCCATGGAGGTGAGCGGGGCATACAGTCCATGGAGGGTGAGTGTGCATACAGGTCATGGAGGGTGGGATTGCATACAGGCCAGGGAGGGTGAGCTTGCTTACAGCCCCTGGAGGGTGAGTGTGCATACAGCCCATGGAGTGTGAGTGTGCATACAGGCCATGGAGTGTGAGCGTGCATACAGGCCATGGAGTGTGAGTGTGCATACAGGCCATGGAGGGTGAGCGTGAATACAGGCCATGGAGGGTGAGCATGCATACAGGCCATGGAGGGTGAGTGTGCATACAGGCCATGGGAAGGGAGCGTGCATACAAGCCATGGAGGGTGAGCGTGCATACGGGCCCAAATGGAGAGTGAGCTTGCATACGGGCCATGGAGAGGAGCTTGCATACAGCCCTTGGAGAGTGAGCGTGCATACGGCCATGGAGGGTGAGCATGCATACAGGCCATGGAGGGTGAGTGTGCATACAGGCCATGGAGGGTGAGCATGTATACAGGCCCTGGAGGGTGAGCATGCATACAGGCCCTGGAGGGGTGAGCATGCATACAGTCCATGGAGGGTGAGTGTGCATACAGGCCATGGAGGGTGAGCGCGCATACAGGCCCTGGAGGGTTTGAGGGTGCATATGGGCCAGGGAGGGTGAGCGTGCATACAAGCCAGGGTGGGTGAGCAAGCAAAGGGCCGGTAGTGAGCATGCAACTTATTGTTACCTGCTGATTTCAGGTCTTTCTGTACTTCCACAGATTTTTGGGCTGTTCACAACTCTCTAAAATTCTTTTCCCTCTTTTCGGGAACTAGGGGAGCACCGGTTGTGGCCGGTATATGGTGAAATGATGTTCTTTCCCATTTTCAGATTTTTTCACCAACATGCTCCTGGAGCCTTCATATTTTTAACATTCTTCTGTAAAAAATGCAATCAGTATGTTTTTCCAACAATGGGGGTTGTGCAGGTCTTGAACAAGGGCAATACATTTTTCTGAAATCCCTAAAGAACTTTTTATGCTATCTATCATACATGAAAAAACTTTAGACCTCGGTTCCATTTTTTTTGATCAAAAGATTTTAAAAGCTGCCCACGACTTTCAACGTGACAAAAAAAACGGCAGTCCACCCTACCATACCCTCTAAAATAACCCAAATTCACGGCCTTTCTCACTGGGTTAACCACCCCCCATTATACAGAGAAAAAAAAATAAAGAAAGCTTTTTAGAAAACCCAAACGGGTTTAATCTATCATGAAGGGTTCTTGTGTCACCTTTGGGAATAACACCTTTTTATTGGCCATCGTTGACCAGCTGAATTTTTATCACTAAGTGCAGGTTTGCTTTCTAATTACTACAATTTCACCATGTCAGGACTTTTATGGGGTTTTTGCCCCTCCTTTCTTCATGTGTTTAATACTTTTTAGAAACAGCTTTTCCCAAAAGATCCACACGGAATCCATAAAAAAAAACTTACTTTTACAAACTGCCGGGACAAAAAACGTGTATGAACGGTGCAAGGGGAGGGTAGCAGCTCAGAGAGACAAAAGGTCGCTGACAGTATCGGGGGGAGAAAACGCCCTTAACGTAGCAATGTCTGATTTAAAATGCAAGCCTTTTTTATAGTGTGCAAAACCCCAACCAATCATAGAACACCAACACACCTAAGGAGAATTCTCCTACCTGAAACCAATGACGCTGACTCCACATAGGGATGAAAACCACCTGTCATACGTCACCGGAAACCGGAAGACCGGAAATAACAAGAGGTGGAAAACGCCAATTGCGTGTCACCATCCGCTCATTTGAAGTGGGCATGCGCATAGGATATATCAGGAAGAGACGTCTGGTGTAACTAAACATGAAGCGACACTTACAAAAAAGGAAAATATAATATTCTTGGCAAAAACAGAAAAGAAGTGCATGGTAGTATGTTTAACTATATCTGTAAATACATACATAAGTAAATAAATCAATAGATTAAATAAATAAATGGATGATATTGTAATGCTAATTATAAATAATATCCTATAAAAAACCTTTTTTAATAAGAAATAAATACATACACAGAAAACTAGAATAATAATACATAAAACATACCTAATAATGGAATTACGGTTGGTTCATGATACTAAGTATTCCATAAATGGTGTATCCATTCAAATAAACCATATAGCCAAATTTAATAAAATGGCGGGACCATATATTTACGTATAAACATGAGTTCCCATCCGCGAGTTAAGACCAGTGGATAAAAAAGTATTCAGAAGGTAGCATCCAGTAGGCTTCTTCTCTAATCATGGAGTAAATACCTCCAGATTGCCATCCTCTTTTTGGTCTTAAGATTCTTTCGATGCCTACTAATATTAAACCTTTGATAATTTGAATTGTGGCATACTATAAAATGCTGTGACACTCTAGACTTAGTTCTGGTAGATGGTATTGAGTAAGATCATACAAGTGCTCAAGAAAAACGCACTTTTAATTTTCGTGTAGTGATACCTAAATACATCAAATTGCATAATGAAGCACTTGATGATATAAACTACAGGATTAGAGTTACAGTTAATGGGATATTCTTATGGAAAAAGTTTTTTGAACCAATGAGTTATGAAATTCTATTGAAATGGGAAGAGACAAACCCACAGTTTTTACATGGGAAGTGCCCACATTTTGACAAAAACCTTGTTGTCTTAACCACAAGTTGGAATAGTTCGCATTACTGGTTACACTAGGGATAAGATATATACCTAATGTTCCACTTTTTCGCGACTCAACTCCTACACACCTCCCTGTAAAAATTGAATGAGTACTATCATCAATCATTTTTAATATTGCGGAACATATTTAACACTATTTCTTCTTTACTTTTTTAAATGTCTAGTGTAGGTTGCGTACTAAGGTTGTTGATAACAGGACTGAGTCTGTCCCTTGATAGGACTTATCTGATAGCAATGCTCCTCTCAGACACGTGAGTTCAACTTTCCCTGGGCTGCTCTTTTTTAATGTCCAGCGTGGATAACGATCTTGGCTTTGAGTACTATCAAAAATAGCATCTTTTTCTTTTTCTTAGTCTTCAGAGAACTACAATTCTCTTTTGCTCTGTGTGAGCTTCACCATATGGAATAGCGTTGCATGGTTTTTTTGATGACAACTGCGATAATGCAGTATGAGTATTCCCAGATGTGGGCTTACGGTAAAGTGTTTTTAGATTTTATAATACCATCCAAGTTACATCCAAGAGTCAAGATACGCCAGAATGTAATATGATCTTCGTGTTGAGAAAAGGTAAATTTAAGATTAAATGGATTATTATTTAGATAGTCCACAAAGAGTGGTATGGCAGACACATCACCCCTCCCCATATATAATGACGAGGTCATCTATATATCTGCCATACCACTCCAAATGTCCAACAAAAGGGTTACACTCCGAGAAAGAATATATAATGTTCCCACCTGAAAACTGTTAGTTAGCCAATGAGGGCGAAAATTTTCGCCCCCATGGAAAACTCCTCTTATTTGCAGTATACATATTCTTCCCCCCCCCCCCCCCCGCAAAAATATAGGAAAAATAATTGTGTTTCAGAGGAAATCAGTTACCATGCAAAATGTATTGGCACAAAATTTATCAGGTGGAAGTCGCTTAGAATTCACAAGATGAGAGACTGGAGTGCATCTAAGGCCACAACGCGATGTGGAATCTAGTGGTATAGCGGATTCCACATCGCAACTCTTGACCCAACTGAAATTGATGTTTCCCAAGTTATTATTATGTAGAGTAAGTACGCAGCTCTTGGAGACATTCAGATAACCTGGCACTCACGCCCAGCAAGACAAGGGCTGCAAAATTGTATCTAGCCACTGGCAAAGGAGCTCCAAAAGAGATCCAATGCCAGAGACGATCGGACGCATAGGGGGAAAAGCTCTTTGTTTGTGGACTTTAGGGAGTCCATATAAAATTAGGAGAAATAACCTAATATTCCCGGTAAAAATAGCGTCCGAAAACCGTCTCTCTGACCAAAAAACTACGCCACCGAGACCCCTTCTCTCCCAAGTAAAGTGGCCAAAGTTTCCTTAAAATGCTGGTGGGATCTGAACTTAATTTTTTATAGGTAGTCAAATCATCAAGGAGAGATAACATGGATCCGTAGTAATCAGACTGATTCATCACTACAAACCAGGGCCGGCGCCATACATGGTGGTACATCCGGTAACTCCCGGTATGGGCCTGGTGGAATAAGAGGGGGCCCCCCGAGGGCCCAAAAAAGCGGGGGCCTCCTTATATCCTCACGGCAGAGCGGGCCCGGCGCGCGGCCGCCGAACCATGCTCCGGCTTGCCCACAGTGTGGTGGCCCACAAGTGCCGGTCGGGGCCCGGAAGGCAGTGCCGTCGCTTCCCTCCGCGGGGCACACCCCACCCGGCGAATGTCCCTGTCTCTGCACGCCGCGGGCCCTGGCGTCCCGAGCGCCCAGAGGACGGCCCGGGAGCTGGGACTAATGTCCCCGACTCCGGGCTGCGCGGTGTCAGCAGGACGCAGCCGCCACTAGCTCAGCGCTACGCGCCTCGCTCTTCCGCTGATCTCGCCGGCAGGCTGATATGCATTAGGCCTTCAGCCTGCCGGGCCCGGCCCATACTGCTGACGTAGGCCGGCGCCGTGACGTCCCCCCCCCCCCAAAAGGACCACCCCCCCTTGTGGGTCCCCCGCGCCGCCATATGCAGGGCGGCAGGAGCCGGCGGCAGCTCGAGCGGCAGGACCGAGGCTCTCAGGTAAGTGATTGAGTTTGTTTTTTTTTAATAACCTAGCGGGCACTGCTGCCTGATCTCTAAGGGGGGGGTCCCTGGCGCCTGCCTATCCACGAAAGGCGGCCCTGACTGCCTATCACTAAAGAAAAGGTGCCCTGACTGCCTATCACTAAAGGGGGGTCCTGACTGCCTATCACACTAAAGGGGGTCCCTAGAGCGCAGCCTATCAACTAAAGGGGCGCGATGACTGGCCTATCACTAAGGGTCCTGACTGGCCTATCACAAAGGGGTCCCTGTCGCTGGCCTATCACTAATGGGGGCCTGACCGCACTATCACTAAAGGGGGTCCTGCTGCCTATCACTAAAGGGGGGTCCCTGGCGCTGCCTATCATACCTAAAGGGGGCCCCTGACGCCTATCACTAAAGGGGTCCCTGGCTGCTGCTTATCACTAAAGGGGGTCCCAGTGTGCTGGCCTTTCACTAAGGGGGCACCTGACTGCCTATCCTAAAGGGGGCCCTGACTGCCTATCACTACAAAGGGGTCCCTGCGCTGCCCCCACCCCCCCCCCCCCCCCCCCCCCTTAAATCCCACTAAAGGGGGTCCCTGCGCTGCTATCACTAAAGAGGTAGGGTCCCTGGCTCTGCTATCACAAAGGGGTTCCCTGGGCGCTGGCCTATCACGTAAAAAGTGGTCCCTGACTGCCTATCACTAAAGGGGTGTTCCCCTTGGCAACTGGCCTAACACTAAAGGGGTCCCTGGCACTGCTTATCACTAAAGGGGTGATCCGTGACTGCCTATCACTAAAAGGGTCCCTGGCGCTGCCTATCACTAAAGGGGCCCTGACTGCCTATCACTAAAGGGGGTCCCTGGCGCTGCATATCTCTCTAAAGGGGTCCCTTCCCGCGCCTATAATAACTAAAGGAGGCCCTGGCTTTCTATATCTAAAGGGGCCCTGGCTGCCTAACATCTAAAGGGGCCCTGACTCTACCTAACCTCTAAAGGAGGAGGCCCTGACTCTACCTAACCTCTAAAGGAGGGCCTGACTCTACCTAACCTCTAAGGAGGGCCCTGACTCTACCTAACCTCAAAAGAGGGCCCTGGACGACCACCTAAACCATCTAAAGGGAGGGCCCCCTGACTCCACCTAACCTCTAAAAAGAGGAGGGACCTGACCGCCGCCTACAAAACTAAAGGGGACCTCATTGGCAGGTACCCACCAACCTACCTGGGGCTGTTCTACCACGTTATCCGGCGGTGGTCCTACCTACTAAATAGGGCCTTATCTAATTACCACGGGAACCATTTCCCCATTTGCCTACCTATCCTGGTATGTATAAAAATTGGTTAGGGGAGTCAGGCCCATAGCTGTAAGCATTATCTCCAGGGGGATTAGTCCCTCTCCCCACCCTGCCAACCCCTTAGAACTAGGACTCTAAGTTATGGCTTGTACCACGCGTCTCACGATCTGACCCACCCCTGGAAGTTTGTACAGAGGTGGAATAAGGGTTATTAATAACAGAAAAGTGCTTGAAAATTGAGGATTCTAAGATAATTTGTTGTATAATTTCTGCAGGATGAGTTGTGCCCTTGGGACAATCCATCATGGCGGTGTGGAACGGAAAAAAATTTTATTTATTTTTTTTGCAGAAGAGCAAGTGAATATGATTGTCTCAATGAGAGAAGAGAACGACTCCTCAGATAGACGTCTCCGGTGGAGTTCCTGATTTCAGGGGTTATTTTGCTTCGTAAATGATCAGTGCTGATATTCCACTGTAATGTGATGTTTGACCTGATGCGGTGTCTGACCTCTATGGTTGGTCTCTATATGTGGTGTTGAGGTTATAACCTGAGCCGGTGTCCTGACCTCTATGTGGTTTTTTGTATATGGTGGTGTTGTAGGTTAGTACCTGAGCTGGTGTCTGACCTCTATGTGTTTCTATATGGTGGATGTTGTAGGTATACCTGAGCTGGTTTCCTGACCTCTATGTGGTCTACTATATGGTTGGTGTTGTAGGTTATACCTGAGCTGGTTGTCTGACCTCTATTGGTTTCTATATGGCGGTGTTGGTAGGTTAATACCTGAGCTGGTGCTGACCACTATGAGGTCTCTATAAGGTGGTTTGGTTTATTTTTTGTAAGGTTTTATACCTGAGCTGTGTATGACCTCTATGTGTTTCTATAGTGGTTGTGTTGATAGGTTAAAACCTGAGCTAGGTGTCTGAACCTCTATGTGGTCTCTTAATATGGGTGGGGTGTAGGTTATACCTGAGCTGGTGTCTGACCTCTATGTGGTCTCTATATAGGCGGTGTTGTAGGTATACCTGAGCAGGGTGTCTGACCCGTATGTGGTTCTAGATGGTGGCGGTGTTCGCAAGTTAGTACCTGAGCTGTGTGTAGTAGAGGTACACTTTACTTTCTTGCTGGTGTTTATTTAGAAGTGGTAGTGCGTGACCAAGGGAAACATGGAGGGGATAGTGGTATGTGGGGGAGGGGGATATTGTATGTGGATGGAGGGGATATGTATGGGGTGGAGGGGGATATTGTATGTTGGGTGGAGGGGATATTGATGTGGGTGGAGGGGGATATTGTATGTGGGGTGGAGGGGGATATTGTCTATGTGGGTGAGGGGATATTGTATGTGGGTGGAGGGGAAATTGTATATGTGAGGTTGGAGGGGGATATTGTATGCGGGGTGGAGGGGATATTATATGTGGGTGGGAGAGGGGGATAATGTAATGTGGGTGGAGGGGATATTGTATGTTGGGTTGGAGGGAGATATTGTATGTGGGTAGGTGGGGATATTGTATGTGGGTGAGGGGGATATTGTATGTGGGTGGTGGGGATAGTGTATGTGGGGTGAGGGGATATTGTATGTGGGTGGAGGGATATTGTAATGCGGGTGGAGGGGATTATTGTATGTGGGTGGAGGGGGGATATTGTATTGGGGTGATGGGAGATATTGTATGTGGGTGGAGGGGGAATGTTGTATGTGGGGTGTGAGGGGATATTGTATTGTGGAGGAGGATATTGTTTGCGTGGTGGATGGGATATTGTATGCGGGTGGAGGGGATATTGTATGTGGGTGGAGGGGGGGTGGTGTATGTGGGTGAGGGGGATAATTAGTATGTGGGTGGAGGGATATTGTAATGTGGTGGAGGGGATATTGTATGTGGGGGAGGGGATATTGTATGTGGGTGGAGGGGGATATTGTAAGGTTTAGGGTGGAGGAGATATTGTATGTGGGGTGGAGGGATATTGAATGCGGAGTGGAGGGGATATTGTATTGCTGGTGGTAGGAGATATTGTAATGTGGGCGGAGGGGATAGTGTGGTATGAGGAGGAGGGGGATATTGTATCATGTTGTGGCAGGGCTATTGTAGTGGTGTGGAGGAGGATAATGTATGTGGTGGAGGGTATTAGTATGTGGGTGGAGGGGATACTGTATGTCTGGGTTGGAGGGGTGATATTGTATATGGGTGGAGGGAGATATGTATGTGGGTGGTAGGGTATAGTTGTTATGTGGGTGGAGGGGGATATTGTATGTGGGTGGAGGGGAATATTGTATGGTGGGTGGAGGATATGGATGAGCTATACTTACCCGTGTCTAATGATGTGTAGATACCGATGTGTACTCTCTTGCTCATTGTACTACACATACAGTTCTTTTTGCACACGTATTATGTGGTAAAAATGGGCGCCATTTTTGTTCCTAGAGGCGTTGTTTTTTGCTGGGGGCGGGGCGATCGGGTTTCTAGGGGGCGAGTTATATCCGGGGGTGGAGACCCAGGTGCTTCAGCTGTATGGGCCCTGAAATTTCTGTTGGCAGGCGGGGCGGCCCTACTAACAACCATGCCACCCTTATATCAGCCATGCGATTATGATGACCGTATTGGATTTTTAATAATTAATTAAAGCAAGGCCTTGGTGGCAGAAAGGTTGAAGTTATTTGGTGACCCGGTAGGTAAGAATCACACACAGAGCCTTTAACACCCGATCTAAGCAAGACATTGAAACGATCGCAAAGAAAAGGCGTGTTCTGGACTGTAATGGGGTAAAACCTTTGCATTGAGGAAATATATGGATACATGATATCGTCACCTTTGGTATAGATATGAACTATATGGTTATCCCCCAACTCCTTCCATCTATTGAAGAATAGAAAACTGTACCTCAAAAGGATAAACCTTCAATAGATTATAACTGTTTCCCCTAAAATTGGACATTTTTGAATTAGGTCAGACACATACCAAAAGCAGGGGGCATGGTCGTTGTCACCTGGGGGATCTATATCCAAGACTGACACCAATATGCCAATGAGGTGAGCTGGTTATCCTCTTTACTGTTTTGTTCAATACTTTTTCCCTGTTTCATTTCTCATTATTACACATAACTGCAGTTATGGACATCTATGGGTTTGATTTCTTTTGCCTGTGGGGATTGAAATGGGTTGTTTTAAAGACATCTGGAGAAAATTTCATGTCAATAGCACTCTAGAAATATATTAGACTTAAATATAGGTGACTGTGTTCAACTACTTTTACACCCACTGTATAGTAAAAAATAGTATCTCCTGGGGGGCGTGGGCTTACATGGCCGACGTGACGCGAAGCTTTTATGAGCTCCCGGCTGAAAAATACACATCCACCTTCATCTGCATGCATACCATTGGGGAAAACCTCCAAAAAACAAAGGCATGTAGGGTGGTCCCACTAACCCTCTGGGCTCGCCTCTCAGGGGACATATTTAGCTTATTTTTGGTCGCTACTATCGCTTTAATGGACCAGGAAGATGTGTGCAGGCGAGGCCCTCCAAGTGGCCGCCGGGTCCCTTGCACCGCCTGCCGTGGCAGGGATACTGGGATCATCACCCTGGACTCTGTCCTAACAGCCTTAGGTTCGGGGCGCCGCCGGAGGGGAAAATCACAACCCGCGCTGTACTCCCCCCGGCGATGCCCCGGCCCTCGGGGCTCTGACGGCTGCTGGCTCCTCTCAGCCTGTACTCGCACCCGGGCGTCTGTTCACTGCGGCCGCGGGGCAGGCCGCAGCTCCCCGCAAATCGAACACTCCGCCGCCGATGGACGCGACAAGGCCTCGCCGCACCTACCATCATCTACCGCTGATAGGTCCGCGGGACAGTCCCAAGGTCCGAGCTGCACCCCATGCCAACACCCGCCGCCAGAGGGACGCGACAAAGGGCTTCGCGCACCTACCCTCATCTAATCCACCGCTGATTCCGCGGGACAAGCCAAGGTCCGTGTCTGCTCTCCGCAGCCACACCGCCGCCGAGGGACGCTACAAGTGCCCGCGCAACTGCCTCAGCTACCGTGCGACCCCTGTGGACAAACAAGGTCCGTTGGCAGCTGCTGCCGCCGCGGGATGCGCCACGATCCAGGAAGTCTTCCTCGGCCGCACCTGGACTCGCGGTGCAGGAGCACCCTACTGCATCTGACGGGACTACAGGTACAAAATTGCTACCAGGAGCACCCTACTCCCTAAACAGTCCCTGCTGCTGGCCCAGATCCAGTCGTGATGCTGGCTGCTGGCTTCCCAGAGCACTAGTTGCCCTTAACCCAGGACCTTCCACTCCAGTATCACCATCAACCAATCCCCCCAGCGCCTGATGGGCTTGGGACAACAGGCCCTGCCGCCCTCACTACTCAGGCGCAGGCTCTCCCCGCACCTCTAACCCCTGACTGGTGGCCAGGGCCACGAGCGCGAGGGGCATGGAATAAAATCCATGGAGGGGGGCTGCATCACTACGTCCCATCCACAGCGTGGCTGGCCTGGTCTTCTGGCCCCACAACCCCACCAGGGGCCCTCAGTGCTCTTCTTGCCCAGCTCTGACTGACCTTCCCACTGCGTGGTCCACTGGGTCCTCTGGGGGTGGACCTGTCACGTCAAGGCCTAACCGGGTGCCCTCAGAAGCCGCATGGGGGGCATTCTCCTCGGCGAGCAGTGCTCCGCCCGTGCTCTCCCATTCTGGCCTACATAGCATGGCTGGTGGCCCTCTCTACGTCCTGAGGGTAGCCCTCACGTTGCAGTCCCCCCCCCGCGGGCTACTCCTCCATCGATTCTCACGGGCCAACCCTTCTCGAGCCGCTCCTGCCGCGGCCTTCTGGGGCTTAGACCAGATATCATACACAAGCGCCATCTGTTTCCTTCACTCAAGCCGTCACAAATAGTAACCCTGTCACGATTGCGGACCTCCAGCGTCTCATTCAGTACCATCCCACCAAACAGGATATATCGTCTACTGGCAAAGCAGCTTTTGGTGGACTGTATGAAGGACTTATGGACCAATTTCGTTCTGAGCTGTCTAACCCGTGTCTACGAGAGTGGGACTGGTTTGCAAATCAATCACAAGAATGTCCCTCTTACAGCATCCCTGCTAGCTGCGTATATACTAGCATGCACGTGACAAGCGCAACACCGTGAAACTCCTCAGGAAAAACGTGTGCAGCAAAGCACCCCTCCACTAATTATTTGCCCTCCAGCAACATCTGGACGATGTTGCGAGAATAGGGAGGAGAAACAACGTTAGGATTCAGGGGTCTCCCGAGGTCTCATTCTTATTACCCCCTTCTGATTTGTTATTCCACCGTCTCCAACAATCTTCGATGATATGACTGGACGCGAGCTTCCCCACCACGGTTCCATTGAGCAGGACCATAGTTTCATAAGGAGCATTGCGCCCACCTAGACAGAGGATATACACTCCCCACTGGACGTTATTTGGCCGCATACATTTCTATGTCTCAAGGAAGAAATCATGCCAAAAAAGCCATTAGGCGGCGTTCCTTTGCATATCAAGATCGACCCATACAAATTTCCCAGCACCTTTCCGCGCCATACCCTGGCGCAAAGGACTCTACTTAAAGCCATTCCTCTGTGCTGCAGGAAAGAAATACGCTACAGGTTGGGGCTCTTCCCCTTCGTCCCTTCATTTGTACGACTGGGATGACCTGCTACATATACCCTGCGCTCACGCTGTCCCGGGATGTGCCAACGTTCCTACGGGACTTGCAGATCCAAATATTTCCTTACCTGAGTGGGCCCATTAATTGCATTTTTTTCTCCCAGGGGAGGGGGTGGCGGTTCCCTCTGGACCTAAAGCAGAGTCTCACGGTGATGTTCGGACTAACGTCCCCGCCAACGAAATGCCCCGCTCCAAGGATCACGTTCAGTGAAAAACATATTTGGTTTCGGGGGCCTGCAGCCCGCTAAATTCCCACCTATGTTTCCTGCCCAGAAGTCGTTGCATATATTGTGATTTTTTCCCCCAGTGGGACTCTACAACTGTTGCTCACACAATATGTTTATCTCTGAGACGTATTCATGTGTGTCATTCACTAAATGTGTTAGAATGCCGCATACAATAATACACGTTCACGCAGCTGGTCCGGGGGAGATACTTTCCACTATGGCCTGTATTCCTCACCACCCCAAGTAGGGCTGGGACCCCCGTACGGCCGATGTCCGGCTATCTGGGTATATCCTATTGTTTAGAGGAGTATTTTTATATAGTGGTTTCTGCAGGAGGCAAAAACATTCCTTTTTTTTCCCCTGCTGTTTCCTGTTGACTCTTCTTTTTTCTCCCCCTTACCTTCCTCTGTTTCCCCCTCCCTGTCGTAGCCTGGCGTCAAGAAGTGGGTCACAAGGCATAACCATGCCCCCTTGGTCTGATTTGAATGGGGACCTCAAGATAGCGTCCTTCAACGCCAAGGGTTTGAACATAAACCCTCAGAAAAGCGTGCACAAATCCTTAACCATTTCCACCGTCAAATTCAAATGTATGTTTCAGGAGACACATTTTAAAGTAGAACCTTGTCCCCCTATAATCAAAGATAGATATTTCCCCATTGGCATTTTGCCAGCTGCCCCCACTCGCAAAATCAAGGGTGTTGCTATTCTTGTCCATATCCCTTTCTCACATCTGTACTTGGTGTTGTATCCCTGATGCTGAAGCGACAGATACCTAATCCTGATCTTAAACATCGCTGGCCATGGTGTTTACAGTCCCGTAAATGGATGCTAAGGCTCCTAATCTCGGGCAATCACGGCTTTTTTGTTGGAGGTTCCCTAGATAAATGAATTCTCATGCTCCAGGGTACGGTCCTCTTTTGCGGGACTTAACTCACTCTTGACTCCGACCCTGATCGTGATAACTCCACTGGCCGCATCCATTATCTCGTAACACTCGGCACAATCAAAAGATTTAAGAAAGCCCTGTTGCAAATTCCAGCTTCTGGAATGGTTGGCGGAGCTCCAGCATCCCTCAATAGGGATTATAGCTTCTTCTTTTTCCTCCCCCCATAGATAACATACAAGTCCGTATCGACTATATACTTCTACACCAATAACATGGTGCCCTCCCTGGTTGTGCTCTCCTCCATAGGGAGTCGATGGCTCTGGACAACCATGCGCCAGTCTATGTCACCCTCCCGTCTTCCATTTCTCTCTGTTTCAAGCTAGGATCTTGGAGGATAATGAATCCCTATTGCTGATTCCGTTTGCCTCACTGAAGCTCCGGGAGGTTACTGAACACGGTTCATTTCTGATCCATGTGGGGATCACATCATCTCCAATATTTAAATGGAAGCTCTGAAATGAGCGTTTGCGAGTGGTGCTCATCAAGCATGGTAGTCACGCCGATCAAGAAGGCGCGTTCTGCTGGCAGCCATCGCAAAGGCTTTGCAAAAGGGTAGTCCTCACTTTCGAACTCTTACATAAACAAGCCAATCTGGTGGGTGTGTTGAGGATCGTACTCCATTGGCCAGACTTGAAGTTCCGTAGTACTCTTTGTCAGGCCTCATGGGTAAACTCCTACAGTCTGCCGTAAGGCAGGTTCTATGAATATTGGAAACATAGAGTGGCCACCTATCCTAGCACGGGCTACTAGGGACAGTATCGCTGCATACTCCTTTAATATTTTTTATCCCAAGTAATAAAGTTAGCACAGGGACTCTGCCCATACCACTGAGTTGATCAGCCAAGCGAATTCCGTTCCTACTACTGGTCAACTCTTCCAATTTATACAACCTCTCTGCGGGCGTCCGCCTTCTTCCTCTCCTTGAACTCGAAGTCCTCCCTCCCATTTTCCGCCTAGTCAGGCTTAGGAGGTACAACGTTTAGAGCAAACCATTCCTCGGGAGAGAACTGGAGGCAGGTCATCAAGGAACTCCCTGGGGGGAAGAGCCCCGGCCCCAAGACGGCTTAACTTCAGTAATTTTATAAAACTTTTGCTCCCCTCCTTATCCCCTGTTCTTCTGGAGGCGTTTAATAATAGCTCCACCCTCCTCTCTCCCTTTCCTGCAGGATCCTCCCTAGGCACATATTACAGTCCATACCCAATGTGCGGGGAAAAGACCCCGCAAGCCTGCGGGAGCTATAGACAAATTTCTCTTCTTAATGTAGACCTAAAATTTATGGCGAAGCTTCCTGGCCAGTGTCGCCGTAAATAACCCCCACCTGCCTGCCCTGATTCATCCCTGACCAGGGAAGTAGGCTTTGGTTCCAGGTAGGGAAGCGAGGATAATACCTTGAAAAAAAGACCTTGGATATCATCATACCTAGCTCAATTGAGGGGTGAGGCCCTTGATGAAATCCAGTACACTGTATGCGTGAAAAAGCGGTTTGACAGCATCTCATGGGACTCTTTGTCAGACACTCTCCAGCACATAGGTTTAGCGCCCCACTGCTATCACTTCCAGGATCTAGCGCTTTATCAAGATCCTTTCGGCCAAGTGTTGAAGGATATAACGAGGCTTGCCTTGTCAGAATGCCAGTTTGATATCCGAAATGCACTATACAGGATGCCCCCTGTACCCCACAGTTATATGTCTTGAGTTAATGGAAGCATTGATGCTACTATTTCGGATCGCCAGTCCGACATTAGGGGGATACGGATTTGGCACGCAGGAGTGTGTCAAGTGTTCGGCTTTTTGCGTATGAGATTGTAATTTACCGTGACACGATCCGTTTATATATATCTCTTTCCCTCACCTGATTGCGGAACTGGCCCGTTTAGCTCATGTTCCAACTATAAAAATTAATTTGTTCTAAAATCATTGAAGCCTTGAATATTTCTCTTTTCTCTCCCCCTAACTTAGTTGCGAAACTCAAAGCGAACTTCCCTTTTCCTCTGGCCCCCACCTGGGGGGGGAGGGAAATTTTCTTTATCTGTGGACCAAAATCCCTGCGGATTTATCACAGCTTTTGCGTCCAATTTTCGCCCTTACTTGCTCAGAGATATGATAAACTTGATTGTCCCGATTGTGAGGGAGTATGGAGTATCGAAAGACTTCTCTGTGGTTTGGGAGAAATAATGCTCATTAAGATGACTATTCTTCCCGAAACTTATTGTATCTATTCCAGACCGTTCCAATCTGTCCTGCACTTCCTTTTGGGCCACGGCTTAAGCATGCTTCGGATTTATTTGGCATTCTCGCCTCCGAGAATAAGAGGAGACTTCTGTCTTTGCCGCCTAAGCAGGAGGGCAATGGGTCTGCCCGACTTGTAGCTTAAACACCTGGCGGTCCGCCATTGCGAGTTTCTGGATCTAATACATAGCCCTCAGGGGCCAAGTTATGATGGGAGGGGTCTTCCATTGCGCAGACCGTTTTGTCCGATGTCCATGATTTCCTATCCCTTGGTCCTTCATTCTTCCCTCAAATCTGGCCCCCTCAACCTTATCCTTCAGTGCCATGCATACGTTCACTATTCTGCATAATTCTAACCGCAGAGTCCTGTGTGGACTGAATGGCCCCATAGTGCCCGTCTCAGAAATCCCTCTTCCCCCCAGGTTGCCCTAGTGGGGCTCCTTCCCTGGAAGCTCTAGTCCAACCATTTTGGCCATGCATAATCCATAGACAGGGATACTTTACTTCCATTGAGATCTATTCTGCAAGGCCACTTATCATCCCGTAGGCAAGGTTTTTGAATGTTAGCAACGTCCGGGCACTTTCTTTAATTCCTCCATCCTCGAAAAAAAAAATAGAATTATACAAGACCTCTTTTCTTCCCCCTTCAGAAACTTTGCGTAGCTCCTACGTCTGCCGCGACATAACCGTGATTTCCCTACTTTATACAATGGCTCATACTGCTGGTTCTCGAACGACTCCCAGTCTTCCCCCATTACATACTGTGACACGACAGTGGGAAAAGGGAACTCAAAAAACAGTTTCCTGCTGAGTCAGTGGAAGAAGTGTTTTCTTCCTTACCCACAAGGCGGGTAATAGCTTGTAAGGGCCCAAAGGAAACGAGTTTAAGTGCTTTCCTATGGTACAGGTACCGAGGCCTTACTTCACAAATTTTACCCTAGCGAATTCCCTGATAGCTTGCTGTGAGGTGCCTTCGGAGTCGGCACTATGAGTCATATTTGGGGTGGGGCTGCCAAAGGCTGCGGGGCTTTTGGGAGAACAGTTCTCGAACCTGGGCCATCAGGGTAATGTACTGGACCACTTATTCCCAGACGCTCCTAGAGGCCAGCCCTCCTGTTTATGTTCTGTGTCACTCGCAGTCCTCCTATAAAAGTCTTTATTAAGACTACCACCTCCATGCTGCGAAGACAGTAATCCCGCGCGCCATTGGGCGGCAAACCGTTCCTTTCCTCCCTCCATAATGGAATGGGTGATGCGAAGTTGCCGTCTACCTAATCGTAATGAGTAGGAAACTGATTGCCGTCCACACCCGAATTGTCGGGCAATACTCTCTTACTCGGCACATGGGCTCCTTGCCTATTTTACCAAGCTAGTCGTGAGTATCAGTGGCTTAGAGGGAATGCTAGTTCTCATACACCTGTCTTAGAACCTTGGTGTTTGAAGTTTTTGAAGTTTTTACCTTTTTTTCATTCATGGGATTTCATGAAATCCTCTCATCTTGTGCTGCCCATCGCCCGCTGCTGTTTACACCCCTCCTTTTCCCTGTTCTTTACTTCTTTTTCTTTTGTTTGCCTTTTCCTATTTTGCTATACCCCTGGCCTAGGATGTTACTGGTTCACTAGACCTTGTCTGGTCCGGGTCCCTACTATTGCATTGCCTGCACTCATCTGTCAGCTTAGGACAAATTATTTAACATGTTAGTCGGCCACGAGTGTACTTTGCTCAGGTAAGGTTTATGTCCATATTCTCCTTATCTGATTGTACATCTTCCAATTTTGACATTCTAAATGTACTATCCTCTGCACCCAAAATGCAAATGTTTCTTTGTTTTAAAATGATAGTTTAAAAATATTTTCTTTTGAAAAGAGAGGCTTAAAATAAAAATCTATTATTGAAAAAAAAAAAAAGTAATGCTCCCTTCCTTTTATAGCAATGGGTCAAAGTTAAAAAAAAGGCTATTTCCCCCGTTCCCCCCCCCCCCTCTTTTGAAAAAAGAGATTCTGCACCAATTTAACAATATGATGTGAGGTCAATAATTAATAAATAAACCGAGTTCCGGTTCCTATAGCTGTCTAGCCTCTCTCCTTCATTGTGCCTATTCTGCTCATTGCTAACATGTTACATTCTGGTCTCCTTATAATTCTGACCCAAGTTCAGTTCATTTGACCATACCTGAGTTGGTCTCCTGCCTGCCCTGACCTCTGCTTTCCACCATTGCCATCCACCAAAGTAGTGGGACACAGCAGTCTCTGTTTTTGGCTGTAATTTGATACTATGTTACATAAGACATAATAAAAAACATATAAAATAAAGTGTAGCAATATTGTTTTTCACATAATTAGCTGAATTAAATTTTAAAATTGGACACTTTTTGGTGCAAACTTTGGTAAAGTTTTCAGACAGTGTGAGGCCACACCCCCTTTTAATAAGCTCCACCCATTTTTATTTTATTTATTTATTTATTTATTTTAAATGGCTCTTTTAATCAATAGTTTAATCCTATTGCCCAGGATGCTTTGGCGGCTTTGACCGGAGGACAGGTAAGTCTATTACAATAGGTCCCGAATGCTGAGGTTACCTTGATATAGTAGTTAGGCTCACAAAATTTGATCAAAATGTGCACAAATAACCTTCATTTTGTACATTTAGTAAATATAGCAGTAATACAGTTCAAAATATATTGTTGTTATATATTTTTATATATTGTTACTGCACTAGGGTCCATTTAATGTAACAAAAAATCTTCTACTCACCTCTTTCCTTACCTGTTTTCCGGTGCCGCACCCACTGCCCTTTTGTTTTCTTCTTCTGTACGGGAATGTTATCGCTGCAGCCAACCAGCTGCCATTGGGTGACTTTGCCGGTCAGGCAGCTCACTTCTGAATGGTAATGTCATGCAGTTGCATGTGACCACTGCACTCAGTTCACGGCTACAGCGGTGATGTTCCCGTCAGGAGGAAGAAAACAGAAGACTGGCAGCGGGTGAGGACCGTGCAACGCTGGAACAGGGGTGAAGGAAGAGGTGAGTATAATTTTTTTTTTTATAGTAATACATAAAATTAAGGTGGACAACCCCTTGAAATGTATTTTTAATTGAATTACTGCTATATTTATTCTATGGAGAAAGTGAAGGTTTTTAGTGCACATTTTGATCAAATTGTGTGAGTACTACCATGGTAATAATAAAAAAAATTTAAAAATGAGATGGACAATCCCTTTAAGAAATTGGATGCCTGCATATGTCTTAGCATCTGCTGACTTATGCTGTACTTATTGTGTCGTTTGCTTTTTGTGTTGCAGTCACTATAGAAGTGTTCTTGTTTCATTATTATTTGGCTGTGCTGAGTAACTTTGTCTTTTCTGTGTACTCCTGAGGCAGAGACTGGGGATTCCCTGGTGGAAAGTCCAGTCCTTCTTGTGGAGTTTAAGGGGATCTTCTATATGACACATTTGTAGCAGATCGATAGGATATGCAATAAATGTCTGATAGGTGCAGGTTCCATATGTAGGACCTGTACTTATCTTGAGAATGGGCCCCCGAAAAGTTTTTGATCGGAACAACAAAGAGGTAGCTCCATTCTGTTCTATAGGAGTGAGTGTGCTCTGCTATATTTTGAACTCCTATTGGAATGAATGGATACTGCGCATGCGTGGCAATCTCTCCTATTGAAATGAATGGATATTGCACATGCACAGCCATCTCTCCTGTTAGAATGAATGTAACTGCGCATGCACGGCCATCTCTCCTATTGGAATGAATGGATATTGCACATGCGCAGCCATCTCTCCTACTGAAATGAATGGATATTGCACATGCGTGGCCATCTCTCCTATTGGAATGAATGAATATTGCGCATGCGAGGCCATCTCTCTTATTGGAATGAATGAATACTGCGCATGCGCGGCCCTCTCTCCTATTGGAATGAATGGATATTGCACATGCGCTGCCATATCTCCTATTGGAATGAATGAATATTGCGCATGCGCACCCATCTCTCCTATTGTAATGAATGAATACTGCGCATGCACAGCCATCTCTCTTATTGGAATGAATGAATACTGCGCATGTGCGGCCATCTCTTCTATCGGAATGAATGGAAACTGCGCATGCGCGGCCATCTCTCTTATTGGAATGAATGGATACAGTGCATGTGCAGCCATCTCTCTTATTGGGATGAATGAATACTTTGCATGTGTAGCCATCTCCCTTATTGTAATGAATGCATACTGCGCATGCGCGGCCATCTCTCTTATTGGAATGAATGTATACTGCGCATGCACGGCCATCTCTCTTATTAGAATGAATGCATACTGAGCATGCGCTGCCATCTCTCTTATTAGAATGAATGCATACTGCGCATGTGCGGCCATCTCTCTTATTGGGATGAATGGATACTGCGCATTAGCGGCCATCTCTCCTATTGGAATGAATGGATACTGCACATGAGCGGCCATCTCTCCTATTGGAATGAATGGATACTGCACATGCGCGACCATCTCTCCTATTGGAATGAATGGATACTGTGCATGCGCGACCATCTGTCCGTTCTTTACAGAAACTTTTGGGGTCTGTTTTCAGGATAAGTCACATTGATGATGAGGGATTTTTATAAGTGTCACATCGTTACTCCACAGTGTTGACTGTTGCACAAGTAAAGCTTTCTTTTTTGCATTACAAGTTTTTCGAGCGCTGACATTTCTTGTTGCTTTCGAGCCTTGGTTTTGGGATCTGAAGATTTGCACCCATAAAAAAGCAAACTACTTTCTCTTTGGCCTTTAACGTTGCTGTTAGGCTTGTTTATGTTCTTACGTTTATGCTGTTTATATCCTAAAATTTTTCCACTGCACCGGAATGCGATCTTGGAGGGAACCCCAATTATGCCACCAGCGGTAGCTGCTCTAATTACATCACAATATGACGCCGCTACGAATCACATCCCTTAACGTTAAGGGATTTAACATCCCGGAGAAGTGGTCATGTATACTATATAATATGCATAAAAACAAAACTCATATTTTATGCATACAGGAGACCCATGTTATGACAGGTCATTTGGACAACTACCGTAATAAATACTTTCCCCTCTGGTGCCACAGTAGCAATCCTGATAGTAAAACTAAGGGAGTAGCTATCTTTTTCCATAAGAATCTCTCTGTCCGGGTGCTAGATCTCAAACAGGATAGCAATGCGAGATATGTCTTCGTTAAGTGTGACATCGGAGGTAACATGTTCAACTTAGCGAATATACAGTATATGCTCCGAATCATGGCCAACTCACATTTATGTCCATGGTTCTGGATGAGCTTAATGCCTATGCACAAGGCAAAATCATCCTATGTGGTGTTTTCAACCTTGTTTTGCAGCCGGAAGTTGATACGTCAGCGGGGCGCTCTTCTATGCCCTTTAGCCAATTGGCCAAGATAAGAAAGTTGCTTTGTAATATGCAGCTTTGTGATGTTTGGCGCCTTCTGTACCGGACAGCCTGAGATTATACCTTTTTCTCACACCCACACAGAGGATATAGCAGAATTGACTTTATCTTTCTTCAGCATGTGCTACTGCCGAATGTTAAAAAATCCTGGACCTATTGTCCAGGCCATGCCCCTGTGCATTGTGATGTAGATCTGCCTAAGGGTGTGGGAAGGACCTATAATTGGAGGCTTAACAAATCACTCCTTAGGGATTCTTTGTGCCTGCGGGATGTGAAACAGACTATTGAACATTTCCAAACAGAACATATTTCCGATCCCTCGTCCCCTCAAACAAAATGGGAAGCGCTCAAATGCGTAGTAAGGACATTAATTAAACATGGGGCTAGGTTGAAGAGAGAGGCTGAGTCCAAGTTGAAAACTTTACTTACTAAATTGGCGAACTTAGAATCAATACACAAAGCCACCCTAGGTGACTCTGATCTACGGGATCTATTACATACTAAGCAGGAGATAGCCTTGCTGATGGACAAGAAATATGAGCGATTTAAGCAGATGTGTGCTGGCTCGTATTACAGCTGGAGTAATAAACCTAGTAAAATGTTAGCTAGAGCCGTGCGAGATAAGAGAGCTTCTCTGTTTGTCCACTCAGTTAAGACCAAATCAGGTACAATAACCTCCCTTACACCAGATATTTTGGACTGTTTTCATGCTTATTATCAGGAACTTTATAACCTCCCCTCTAGCTATAACACCCCCTCCTCAAAAGACACCAAAAATGCCTTGAGAACTTTTATTAAAAAATTCTCATTACCCGGCCTTAGTCCAGAGACACTTTTGGCACTGGAGACCCCCTTCTCCTCTCTTGAACTACACCAAGCAATTTCGTCCTTATCATCTGGGAAAAGCCCGGGCCCCTGATGGCTTCACTGCCAAATTTTATAAGACACTTACAGGGGTTTTGCCACGAAGTAAAATTGACGTGGGAAACTTGCAAACTAAATAATAAACATTTTCACCATTCATTATTAAAAAATCTGGACTGTTTTTCTTTTCCTTTAGTGATCCATTGTTTACAGCTCGTCTCCAGGGGATACGACCAGGGACGAGAGCTCCTCAGTCCTAGTCGCACATGCTTAGACATCAACTCTCCCCTCAGGCAGCTACTGAGTGTTCAACCCCAGGTGCTGTCATTCTACTCCTGTCCTCTGTGCTCCTTAGTAATTACTCAAACAGTGCAAATAAATAAATAAGAAACCTCAATCAGGTCTGTGCATTGATAAAGAGAAAAAAAAATTCACAGGTTTGGTTCCTGCAGGGATTTGAACCGAGGACCCTTGTGCTGTGAGGTAAAAGCTTTACTCTCAGCTATCACAAGATTTATATTTTAAGCAGACCTTTCTTTGACTAGAGAGAGGAAAGGCCTTTGATGTCA
>JAODAL010046362.1:0-31008 GCA_025379985.1 Phyllomedusa bahiana | reverse complement strand
GTCCACATTGATATGTGCTCCAACAAGGCTTTTTTCATTCACTGCATTAAATGACGTCTCGTAATGAATTTCCTGGGAAAATCTTTTAATCTATTTGTCTACAATTTTTTCTGGATACCTCTGGAAGGAACAGATCCTTACACAAGCTATAGGATAGATTATATACACAGATTATAGTAGGTGCCTTCTCTCTCTCTTGAAAAATGAATCAAGCATGATTAAAGGGGTGTTCCCATGGTTCAAAATGCACATTAGCCCATCGGGGCATGGATAGAAGAAAATAAGAATCTCATCACGTCGCTTGCACAGCATGATGACGTCACGATGCCTGTACAGGAAGACAGAGAGCAGCAAGGGGTTCATCACGAGACTGGGGAGAAAGGAGAATTATGAGTTTTTTTATTTTTAATCAGCCCTATTAACCTACGTACAGATTGGGGAGACATATAACCTATTGGGGAACATCTATACCTACCTACATACTGGGAGACCCTATAACTCACTGTGGAACATCTATACCTACCCACAGACTGGAGGGCCCTGCAACCTACAGGGGGACATAGAGACAGAGCGATCCGGCTTCAAAGGCAGCGTGTGCCGGCTTCTAATTGCAGCTGACACCCACCGGTAACAGCAAAGAATGGATCCGGCTCCATTCCGTGCAGTTTGACCCTTTAGATGCCACGATGTTCATGGCAGCGGCATCTAAATGAATGAGAAATGGTGCCGTGAACAGCAATGCATTTTGTAACAGTCTTTATTTACCTTTGTCTGCATGTTGAAAGCTAAACAATGTGATGAGAATACCCCTCTAAATGACTTCTGAACATGAAATAAATGACTGATAATACTCTTCTTATGAGTAATTGTTGAGTGCCTTATCATGACCAAACATACCTGCTCTATACAATTAGCGGATGGTTCTGTCATGTTTTTGTTTGCATTAAAAAAATAATTATTTGATACTCTCCAGTAACTTTTTCAATACACTTAGATTGAAGTATTATATTCTTGTTATGTTATATAGCAGTATTTAAGCATGACTCAGTTACGTCGCTGTTCCATGAGATAGACGTGTCAGACAGTGCTGTAAACTAGACCTCTGGGTTTTGGTTTTGTTGAGGTTTGGGTATTTTTTTTAGGTTATTAATTGGTTTTGCTTGTTTGCTACATTTTTTTTAGCAGAAATATGCTAAATGCATAATGCAAATGTCAAAAATGATAAAAATGAATGCAACTCTTCATCCATTCACCAGACTATGCCATGTGTCACTACACACCCAGGAGACTCTTGTAGGCCGACAGCCAAGGTAAATGGTAACCAGTCTGTGCCACATTCCGAACAGATTAATATTGCTTCCAATAATCCAGTAGTGAAAAAGACTCTCTACTTCACCCAGAGAAAAAGTGAGTTAAGGAAGTAATATGATTGTAGGGGTGTTAGAGAATTGTTCATCTTTCAAGCCAGATATAACTTTGTTTACTGTATTTAGCTTTTTTTCTATGGAGACTAAAGAATTCTGCTCTTAGCAGAGAAAGGTCCCATTTATATCACCTTTGGGGCCTATATTACAGGTATCCATCATGATACCTTCACAGAGGTATCCCCATTGTATACTGCAGAAGGGCCATTGGAGACTAAAGGGCAATGGTAGTCACTATTTTTCTCCTTTTTTCTCTATTTCTCATTGGCATATGCTGTTTATGTACATAAAGCAAACATAGTCCAAAACAGACTACATCTGTTCTTTAGCCTCCTATGGTTCTCCTGTGACCATGCCATGTGTGGCAGAGGGACCTTAGGCGGTTGCATGGTGCTGCCACTAGGTGGCGTACGTCAGGAGACCTGCTTGCTACGTGTCACCGAGGGTCTGGTCTCGGTGGGGGACGCCAGTGGTTGTCGGTAACCAACACTAGGTTGCTGACACCTATACCTAGTATGGTGATGTTCAGCAATTATGGGCTGGCTTTTCCCGGCAAAACTGCAGTGGGTGGTTGTTTATTCCCACGTTCCAGGCCAGTTTTTGGACAGGTCTCTGGAGGCCTATAAAAGGCCTGAACCTGCAGGTGTTCAAGGGGTGTGGTCTGCTACCTGCAAGTGGAGCTACAGTGGAGCTAGTGAGGAAGGCTATTACCCCCAAGCTTCTGGTAAGCAGATGGTTGCCTTCAGGAAGCCGGACCCAGCAGAGCCTGGTAAAAGTGTTTGTGGCGCAGGCAGTAGGCCTAGTCCACAGTTAGTGAGGGACCCATTTCATGTATAGTTAGTGGTCAGACGGCTGAGGATTTTGTTTATGTTTTTGGTTGTATCTGTACTGACCTTGCCTGAAGAGGAAATAAAGCTGGCTGAAGCCAGAAAGAGAAGCCTGGTGTCAGTGGGGACATATATTGGAATGCCAGCCTGCTTACCAAAAGTGGCGACCCCAAGCTAAGCAACCCGGGATGGTCCAAGTGGCGTCCTGAAAAGACTAGTCGTCAGACATGGTATAAATTAGGATCCCTTTATTCCCCGGCATACCAATGGGTATTTGAAATGTAAGCCCAAAAAGCAGATGTTAAAGGTGTTTTGCCACAATCTAATGTTGATGTGGGTTCCTACAAAATGGGTATTTAATCACTTTTCTAGTATATGTCATCAAAAAAAGTGAAGCCTGTGAGATCTACAGCATTGCTTACATGCCCTTGGTTTCCTGACAATTTACATTAGACACGACCAGGAGCTGATCTGGCCGCGCTTGCGTTGTTTGCACTTCTTATCTGATGGCAGGGAACATGAACGAGCTTTGCAGGGACTGGGGAGAAAGATCCTGTATCTTTTGTATAGAGAATCCACTGGTTGTAATGTAATTATCTGAGTAAACATGCAGACGCTCCCTGGCTCTCTGCTCAGCCCCCCTCCTTCCTCCCCTTTCAGCCTTTCATGAGGGAAGAAAACACGCTGCCCGCTGAGCTTATCTTCTGCCTGAGAAAATGAGAGGGAGAAATAAAACACATATAGCTTGTGCACAATACAGTTCTCATCTGTGGATTAGCAAAACAATGTTTACTCAGCTACAGAGACTGAGTATCGGGAAAAGTGGGATGAGAGGTAAGTGATGATATCACGAGGAGGTACTTGTTTTTTTTACTATCAGAATTTTAGGTAAGGAACTCACTTCTTGGCAAAAAACCCCTTTTAATTTGTGGCAATTTTTTTTTTAGAGGAGAGGGGTGCAGACACTTGATTCCCCAACCCAATATAGCCTGGAGAAGTGAAGGGTTGCCTCGGTTTCTTCATCTGCCAATTTTGTTTTAAGAAACTATTTCCATTTCTTTGCTGGTTTAAAGGTATCCCTATATGTACCTGAACTATAAGCCCGAAGCCTGATGTAAATTAGGTCAATTTTATTTATATAATTTTAAAGGTCTAGAACATGATTTAATATAGCCTGGAGCAGTGGAGGTAGCTGCATCCTCTTCTTCTGCCAATTGTGTATCAAGAAGCTATTTCCTAAATCTGCACTTGTTGAAAATGTAATAAAACCTCATCTACATGATAAAGTTAGGTAACTATGCCACATCTTTTATGTTCTACTGATTGTGTATTACGTTCTGTATTACAGTCAAGACCTGCTGGTTGCTATTGGAAACACGTTGGCAGGCACACCCTGATATTTTGGGGCTGGGCTCCTATAATATTCTTTACTTATATGGCGCCAACATTTTCTTTAGTGCTAGACAATTAGAAAAGTAATAACCAAATACAATGACAAAACAAATAAGCATACAATGAAACAAAAGGAGAGCTGCAGATTACTGTGTATGGGGGGGGCCCAAATGGGGTGTGAAGTGATGTAAACCCCTACAGCCCAGCAGTGACCACCTTGCCAAGAAGATTAATGTTATAAATAATTTGATAATTCGATAGACACAACCTTTGCAGTTGAGCTCCAGTCATCTAGGCTCCAAAAAGGTACTATTGGTTGTTGGTTACAGTAACACACGAACAGGTGTGCAGTTCCTAGTGGTATTCACCAGCAGGCACATTTCTTATCATGTAGTTACAAACTGCAGGTTCTATTGCAGCAACAATCATATACAGTGTCTGTCTGCCTCCTGTGTTAGAGGCAAAATATACTCAGTCTCTTGTGCTTGCCCCCACCATACCTGTACATGACCAGTGACATCACACTATACCCCCACCATACCTGTACATGACCAGTTACACCACACTATACCCCCCCATACCTGTACATGACCAGTTATCACACTATTCCCCCACCATACCTGTACATGACCAGTTACATCACACTATGCCCCCGCCATATCTGTACATGACTAGTTACATCACGCTATACCCTCACCATACCTGTACATGACCAGTAACATCACACTATACCCCCCACCATACCTGTACATGACCAGTTACATCACATTATGCCCCCGCCATACCTGTACATGACTAGTTCCATCACACTATGCCCCCGCCATACCTGTACATGACCAATTACATCACACTATGCCCCCGCCATATCTGTACATGACCAGTTACATCACACTATACCCCCCACCATATCTGTACATGACCAGTGATATCACACTATTCCCCCACCATACCTGTACATGACTAGTTACATCACACTATACCCCCCCCCATTTCTTGTAAAATGACCAGTTACATCACACTATACCCCCCCCATACCTGTACATGACTAGTTACATCACACTATACCCTCACCATACCTGTACATGACCAGTGATATCACACTATTCCCCCACCATACCTGTACATGACTAGTTACATCACACTATACCCTCACCATACCTGTACATGACTAGTTACATCACGCTATACCCCCACCATACCTGTACATGACTAGTTACAGCACGCTATACCCTCAACAAACCTGTACTGACCAGTTACATCACACTTACCCCCCACCATAACCCGTTATGACTAGTTACATCACACTATACCCACACCATACCTGTACATGACTAGTTAAATCACGCTATACCCTCACCATAACTGTACATGACCAGTTACATCACACTATACCCCCCACCATATCTGTACATGACCAGTTACATCACACTATACCCCCCACCATATCTGTACATGACCAGTTACAACACACTATGCCCACACCATACCAGTACCGGACCAGATAAATCACACTATGCCCCCACCATACCTGTACATGACTAGTTACATCACACTATACCCTCACCATACCTGTACATGACCAGTGATATCACACTATTCCCCCACCATACCTGTACATGACTAGTTACATCACACTATTCCCCCACCATACCTGTACATGACCAGTTACATCACATTATGCCCCCGCCATACCTGTACATGACGAGTTACATCACACTAAACCCTCACCATACCTGTACATGACTAGTTACATCACACTATACCCCCACCATACCTGTACATGACTAGTTACATCACACTATACCCACACCATACCTGTACATGACTAGTTACATCACACTATGACCCCTCCATACCTGTACATGACCAGTTACATCACACTATTCCCCCCCCATACCTGTACATGACCAGTTACATCACACTATGCCCCCACCATACCTGTACATGACTAGTTACATCACACTTTTCCCCCACCATACCTGTACATGACCAGTGATATCACAATGTGCCCCCACCATACCTGTACATGACCAGTTACATCACACTATGCCCCCACCATACCTGTACATGACCAGTTACACCCCACTATGCCCCCACCATACCTGTACATGACCAGTTACATCACACTATTCCCCCACCATACCTGTACATGACTAGTTACATCACACTATGCCCCCACCATACCTGTACATGACCAGTGATATCACACTATTCCCCCACCATACCTGTACATGACCAGTTACATCACACTATACCCCCACCATACCTGTACATGACCAGTGATATCACACTATTCACCCTCCATACCTGTACATGACCAGTTATATCACACTATTCCCCCACCATACCTGTACATGACCAGTTACATCACACTATGCCCCCACCATACCTGTACATGACCAGTTACATCACACTATGCCCCCACCATACCTGTACATGACTAGTTACATCACACTATTCCCCCACCATACCTGTACATGACCAGTTACACCCCACTGTGCCCCCACCATACCTGTACATGACCAGTTTGTTGCAAAGATGGTAGTGGATCCTCTGGACCACCGCAAGCGATGGCGTAAGCCACGCCAGGGAGTGGAATCTAAGTAGGTCCGGTTTTCACCGAGCCCGCCGCAAAGCGGGATGGACTTGCTGCGGCGGATTACTACCAGGTCACTACCCCTGACGTGACTTGCTTGCGGTGGCAGCCGAGGGTGTGCGGTACAGAATCGTGGAGCAAGTCGTGGTCGGGGACAGGCAGAAGGTCAGTGCAGGCGGCAAAGGTTCTTGGTCAAGGACGGGCAGAAGGTCAGGACAGGCAGCAAGATTCGTGGTCACAGGACGGAGGCAGAGAGTACGGTACACGGTTTAAAGGAACTAGGCAGTTTGAGAACGCTTTCCCCTCTAGGCACAGGGGAAATATCGATTCGGCCCCGTGCCTAGGAAGGGGCAGAGCTAAAATTTGGAACGCACCAGGTGAGAACCAATCACCTGCGTGCTGTTCCTTTAAATTTTCCTGCAGTGCCAGGCGCGCCCGCTAGGGGGAGCGCGCGCACCCGGAAACCAGCAGGAGCGCGCGCCGGGACGGACACAGGAGCGAGGCGAGGTAAGTCAATGCTGGGCACGCCGGAGTGTCCGCAGCCCGAGCGTCGGACTGCGGCACTGGCCGCAGCAGGAGACGCTGCGGAGTTGCGGGTGTGCCTGCGACCCGACACGGGGGTCGCAGGGACACCCGTAACACAGTTACATCACACTATGCCCCCACCATACCTGTACATGACCAGTTACACCCCACTATGCCCCCACCATACCTGTACATGACCAGTTACATCACACTATGCCCCCACCATACCTGTACATGACTAGTTACATCACACTATTCCCCCACCATACCTGTACATGATCAGTGATACCACACTTTTCCCCCCACCATACCTGTACATGACCAGTTACATCACACTATGCCCCCCACCATACCTGTACATGACCAGTTACATCACACTATACCCCCACCACACCTGTACATGACCAGTTACATCACACTATACCCCCACCATACCTGTACATGACCAGTTACATCACACTATGCCCCCCCACCATACCTGTACATGACCAGTTACATCACACTATACCCCCACCATACCTGTACATGACCAGTTACATTACACTATACCCCCCACCGTACCTGTACATGACCAGTTACATCACACTATGCCCCCACCATACCTGTACATGACCAGTTACACCACACTATACCCCCACCATACCTGTACATGACCAGTTACACCACACTATACCCCCACCATACCTGTACATGACCAGTTACACCACACTATACCCCCACCATACCTGTACATGACCAGTTACACCACACTATGCCCCCCACCATACCTGTACATGACCAGTTTCACCACACTATGCCCCCACCATACCTGTACATGACCAGTTACACCACACTATACCCCCACCATACCTGTACATGACCAGTTACACCACACTATGCCCCCACCATACCTGTACATGACCAGTTACACCACACTATACCCCCCACCATATCTGTACATGACCAGTTACACCACACTATACCCCCACCATACCTGTACATGACCAGTTACACCACACTATACCCCCACCATACCTGTACATGACCAGTTACACCACACTATACCCCCACCATACCTGTACATGACCAGTTACACCACACTATGCCCCCACCATACACACACAAAGAATTCAGCTCACCGCCTGTAATGTAAACTGCACGGACCCTCCAGGCAAGGAGGAGTAGAAGCAACAGAGAAAAGGTTGTCCAGCAATCCAATGGCCAAAGTTAAAATATCAGACCTTTATTGCAGCATCCATTAAAATACAACAAGCGAGCCCAGGTAGAATAAACGGCAACGCGTTTCGGGGTGTCACCCCTTCATCATGGCCTGTCACACTCAGTGCGCGCTAATCTTATATACAGATAATAATCATATCAGAAACAGCTCACCTGTACCAAACTTCCCAACACGCCACTGCCGGTAACATCATTCACCTCCGATCGTGCCGAAAGCAGGAAACCACGCCGGCGCTTGTGCAGAAGCCAGACACCAACTGCACTCATCGCGCATGCGCGAGCGCCCGGGGCCAGAGTCTGCCAGCGCACCTGCCAGCGGCCCTATCCATGAGCAGCAGACGGTATGCATGTACAGATTTGAGGAACAGGAACACAGTGACACATAAAAACAGTCCATAAAACAGCAGAAAGAAATACTGACCCAAATAACAAGGGAAAACAGGAAACTGCCAATGAATGTATAGAAATACTAAAGCACTAACAGAGATATGAAAAAGCGCAATGCATCTAATAAATGTATAACAAAGATATGGAAAAACAAAGTACATATAATAAACATCTGATAGATGTATAGAAATACCAAAACACTAGCAGAAATATGAAAAATATTGAGAGAGTATCACTAAACAAACGAGGAGGTGATCCCATTTACTCACTACGTAATCGTGAAGCGTATTGGATAGTAACACTTAATACTTTATGGCCAAAGGGGTTAAATATTCGCAATGTACTTAGTTTCTCCATATCTTTGTTATACATTTATTAGATGCATTGCGCTTTTTCATATCTCTGTTAGTGCTTTAGTATTTCTATACATTCATTGGCAGTTTCCTGTTTTCCCTTGTTATTTGGGTCAGTATTTCTTTCTGCTGTTTTATGTATTGTTTTTATGCTCCACTGTGTTCCTGTTCCTTAAATCTGCACATGCATACAGACTGCCGCTCCTGGATAGGGCCGCTGGCAGGTGCACTGTTCCGGTCTCGCAGACTCTGGCCCCGGGCGCTCTCGCGCATGCGCGATGAGTGCAGTTGGTGTCTGGCTTCTGCGCAAGCGCTGGCGTTGTTTCCTGCTATCGGCGTGACCGGAGGCGATTCATGTTGCTGGCAGTGGCATGTTCAGATGCTTGGTACAGGTGAGCTGTCTTTGATATGATTATTATTTCTGTAACGGTCAGGAGGTGGATCCACTGGACCACCGCAGGCGATGGCTTAAGCCCACACCAGGGGAGGGGGAATTTCTAAGTGGGCCCGTTTTTCCCCAAGGGGCCAAAACCGAAAAGGGGGAAATGGGTCTTCCCTGTGGGGGGGGGTCCCCAGGTCACTAACATGGGGGGGCCCGGGGCCTCCCGGTGGGGCCAAGGGAAAACGAGGTACAAAATTTCGAAGGCGGGTCGTATTTCATGGACGGGGGGGAGGTGGGGGAAACAGGGGGCCAAGGTTTTCGAAAGATGGAGACAAGCAGGGGGGGGTTAGGGCGGCGGCAAAGGTTTGAAAGAGGTGGCTTTTGGGCCAGCAGTTGGTACACGGTTTGGCAAGACGGGAAAAACTTTAGGAAGCTTTAAACCAACGGGATTTACACAAAGGACCCGGCAAAGGGCCCGGCAGGGGGGGCCCGGATTAAATAGGACCCAGTCCCCGGGCCCAAATGACCAAAAACCGGCGATGCCCTTTAAATTCAAACCGGCCCGGCGGGCTGCGCCCCCTAGGGGGGGAACCAAGTGCCGGGAGCGGGGGGCCCGACAGAGAAGGGGGCGGGGCCCCGGGTTTTAACTGAAACCCCGGAAAGGGGGCCCCGAGCCCTTGACCCGGACCCCGAAGGGGACTTTGCGGGCCCGGGGCTCCGCTGGGAGCAGGGGCCGGATGCCCCTTTGGCGCCCCGGGGAAAGGGGTTTCGAAGGGGCCCCCCGTGCCCAGAAACCCCCCTTTGGGGGCCCCACCCCCCCTTTGGGCCCCCTTTTTAAATTGGAATGAAAAAAATCTCTGGATGAGGTTGGGGTTTGGGGGAAATTTTTCTGGCTCCCAAAGCCCTTTTTTGGGGCCCCCCCAAAACCCCCTCCCATTTCCACCGGGGAAGTTTTCGTTTCCCCCTAGTTTTCCTAAATCCCCCAAAATTTTTTTTGGACCTCGAAACTTTGGGGGGGCATCAGCCACAGACGGAGGGGAAGGGCCCCTTCGGGGGAAAAAAGGATTAAGGCCCGGGGGTTTCAGTAAGGAGACATAAAAACGGTTGGTTTTTTTCCACCCTTTAGGGGGGGAGTCGGAGTTTTTTTATGACCCCGGGTTGATGGCCTTTGACCCCCAAAGGGTCCCGGGGAAAACGGGGCCCCATTTTTGGGGAAGGTACCCTTTTAGGCGGACATATTTGCGAGGGGGCCACACCTTTTTCCCCCGCGGGGGGAAAAAACCGGGGGGGGGGAATTTTTTTTTTTCCCCCTTGAGTCTTCTTTGTGTTTCGGGGGAAGGGGCGGAGAAAGCGGATTGGGGGTTGGGACCAGATGGCCTTTCATGTCTTGAACCGTGCGTCCGCCGGGGACCTCAGAGGGGGTTTTTGAAGAGGGGGAGGGGGAAAGGGATGAAAGCCCATAAATGATGTAGAAGGGGGAGGGGAACCCCCGGGACTGGACTCAAGGGAGTTAAAAGAGAAACCCCGGACCTTTGGAAAGAAAATTGGGGAATAATGGGTTTAAACCTGCCGGGGGGGAAAATGGGAAGGTAACATCCAAGTTTTGGTTGCCCCTTCTAAACCGGGCCGTTCGTTTTGGGGTGGTGGGGAAGAAAAGTCGGGGCTTCACCTGAAGTTGGTTGCAAAGGGGCCCCCAAAAACCTGGAGAAAATTGGCCCCCCCGGTCGAGACTTTTTTTTCTGAGGGAGTCCTGCGGGACAAAAACAAAATGGGGGAAAAGAATACCCTCAAAGGCGGGGGGCAGATGGCAGTTTCTGGCAACGGGCAAAAATGGTTTTTTTGAAAAAGCGACCCTAATCACCAAAAAATGGTGTTCCCCCAGACGAGGGAGGGAGGTAATTTATGAATTTCCATCAAAATGTTGGTCCAGGGTTGGGGGTTTTGGAAGTGGCGAAGTAGGCCTGCCGGTTGTGACATGGCGTCTTGTTGCGGGCACAGGGGTCAAAAGGGGAGGGAAACAAAGTCCTTAACCCCCTTTTCAAGCTCGGGCCCCAAAAATAAAATTTGGGGATATCAGGTGGGGAAGGTTTTTCGGGCCCCGGGTTTGGACCCCCAATAAATGGAAAAGGGCCCCCTTTTTAAAGATACGTCCGGCGGAGAGGGGGACGCACATTAAGTCCTTCCAGGAGGGATTTCCCAAAAGGTTTCCACGGACCCCCTCCCGAGATTTAAAGGACGTTTGGAGGATTATGTTTTTGGGGAAAAGTTATTTTCCCCCCCCCAACCACGTCGGGGGCCCAAGGGGAGAGGGCGTCAGTTCACTTTCTTCTAGCGGCCCGTGTGGTTTAAAATCGAAACCGGGGAAAAAAAGGGGCAAACACCTACCCTGGGGGGTTTAAAATTCGCTGGTGTCTGGATTTTGGGAGGTTCTTGTGGTCGAGTAGAAAAGGTGGGAAAAAAGGGGAAATTCCCAAAGCAGAAAGGCACCCCTCCAAGACCCCTTTTTTTTGGGCTAGTAGCTCCCGGGTCGCCAATCGTGAAATTTTCTCGCCCGTTTTTGAAAAAAAATCTTGGAGAAGAAGCCGCCCCCTTTCCCAGTCTTCCCCGGGGGGGCCCTTTTTGCGTAAGAACTGCTCCGGCTCCCACAGATGAAGCGGGGGGGGGCCAACCTCCAGTTTGAAGGGTTTTTGCGGAAACCGGAAGTGCCAAAGGGTTGAGGCCGTAGAGAAGGGGGGGACCCTTTAGCTTCGGAAAAAAGCCCCATCGGGCCCCGACAGGCCGCCGGGGTGGATTGGCTTATTTCTTTTGGGGAGGGCTACTATGGGGCCCCCAGCGTTGGAAATGAGGGAATTTAATGGTGATTGTGGTTTTCCCGAAGCCCCAAAAATCGTGGGAAAAGCCGGGAGCCCCACTGGGGGTGGCCAACCCGCAACACGGAGACAGTTTTGCTGGGTCCCTCCGTAGGCCTTGGTAAAAGATGACGTACTAAAGAAACGGGAGGTTTTCTGATTAAAGAGGCCCCTTCCCTTTGCTTGGCATTTCAGGTGGTTTTTCGCGGAGACCCTTTTAGAAAATTGATGAACTGGCTGCGGGTTTGGGGTTTAAGGTTTAGGGAAGAAAAAACCAAGGGGTTTTCAAAAGGTAGACCACCCCCGTAGGGGTGGAGGAAGGGTCCCTGAAGGGCGTTCATTCACGAGTCCCGAAGATGGCGGGGGGCATTTCACGTCCCGGGGATCACCAGGTACTCAAAGTGCCCAAACCCTGGTGTTGAAGGGCCGTTTTTTCCCTTAAACGCCCTTTGGGAAATTCGGACCAAGTTGTAGGCCCTTAAAATTCCCAATTAGAGAAAAAATTTTGGGGCGGGGGATCAAAAAAAAAAGGGTTCTGTGATCAAGGGGGCAAAAAGGGTAAAATTTTTTTTTCCCTTTATCTTGTTCCCAAACCCCGGTAGTCTATGCAGGGGCAAGGTAAAGTCCCTTTTTCTTACGAAAAAGAACCCGCGCCGGCCCGGGAAAACGGAAAATTTCGGTATGAAAACCCCCTTTTGGGGGATTCTCGGATGTTTCGGACTGGCTTTGGGGCTCAGGCCCCCGGACAGTGGGGTAGACTCGGCCCCGGGGAGGGAAATGGTACCGGCCCAAAAAGTCGATCGGGCAAACGTATGGACGAAAGCGGAGGGAGGGCTTCGGGTTGTCTATCAGAGGGAAAAAATCGGGTAATCCGTTTTTCGGGCAGCGCCCCGGGGAACGACTCCTGAAAGGGTTTTGGCGGAGCGGGAAGCCCGGGCGAAGGTGCCAAAAAAACAACGCCCCCCACAGTTGGGACCCAATGAAACAAACCCCCCCAGTTTGACCCGGTTCCCCCCCCGGGGTAGGAGAGTGGAAATCGCAGCCCCTGGGGTCCGAGGAGGATGCCCACGAGGAGCCCCTGGGGAACAAATAGAAGGAGATTTCCCTTCCCCTTTTGCAAAAGGCCCCCCCGTGGAGGGAAGTGGCTTTTTTGACAAAATGGATGGTGTCGCTAATCAGCTCCCGCTGGGTGGATGAGATGACAAACGGGTTTTTCCAGGCGTTCCACCGGCAGCCCCATACTGCTTCCCCTTGGGACTGGTGTTTGAAGTTCCCCGGGGGGGCCGAGTCCCGAAAAAGCCGGAAATTGGAAAAGTGATACCAGTCTCTGACATGACCTGCACTGGCATCAACAGGGGGTGGAGGGAGGAGGTTGCACCTGGGGGAAAGCCTCCCACAGATCCAGGTTCGGGGGTTTCCCGCAGGCTTGGGGGCACTTGGGACTTTTTCCCCCGAAAATTTTCCCGGGCCCACAGTAGTGACACAAGTTCCTTTGCCGAAACTGGGCCAATTTTTGCTCAGAGAGGGGGAGGGCCCAAACCCAAACTGAAAGGGTCGTCGGTGGGGTGTTGGCGGTTGTGGGCCAGGGGGGGCCCCCGGAACAACGGTTTCCCGGGGAGGGAAAACCCACGAGGTTTGGGTGACCCGGCGCTTTGTGAAGGGTTTCCCCCTCCCGTTCAATTTAAAAGGGACATCGAAAGGGGTCCCTAACCCAATCAAAGGGCACTGAGGGAAGAAAGGGAGGCCCTTTTGCTGCCAAACGTCCTTAACTCGGTTTTTAGAGCCCCTTTTTTGAAAGGGAGCAACAGAGTGGCCCCGTTCCCGGGAAAAATTTCAGGGCAAGAGTACGTAAAATGTACCCCGGTTTGGTTCCCCCCAAAAACGGTTTAGGAGGGCTTTTTTTTCAGCGGAGGGGTGCACGGGCCTGGTTCCTGAAAAACACTGCGGAAATCACTGGGACAGGGACTGTAGAACTGCAGTCACTGGGTCGTTTCGGGCCCTTTGGGTTTTAGCCCCATGCCCCGGCCCTCCCCGGAGAGGGGGTGACCCCTAAAGGCCCCCTTGCCGTTCGACAGGAAATGAATTTACCCCCCAGCTCCACCCTTTCTTTGAGCATTGGGTGATGAACCCCTGCAGTTTTCGGGTTTTCCCCCATCGAATTTTTTTTATGGGGGGCGGAAAACGGCAGGGCCCAAGCCCTTGGGGGCCCCCTTTTAGAGTCAACAGGAAAAAATAGAGGCTTGGGAAAAACCGGGGGGAGTGGCGGAGGTTTCTGCTGCCCGGACCCGGGGACGAGTTGCTGCCCAAAAAGGTGGATAGTGGGTAAGGGTTTTTTTCCCCCCCCCCCGCGCCCGTTGACCGAGGGTTTCTTGGACTGGGGGGGCAACAACGGTCGTTAGATCCCCCGGGGGTAACCCGGGACCCCTTTGGCGAGATCCATGGCCCGGGTCTAATGTAACGGTTAGGAAAGGGGGGTCCCCTGGGGCCCCGAAGGGCGGGGGCTTAAGCCCAAAACCAGGGGGGTGGAAACTAAGTGGGTTTTCCCCGGTATTTACCAGAGGGCCCCCCGCAAAAACGGGGGATGGTTTTTTTTCTGCGGCGGGAGTCCCCCGAGGTCACTACCAAAGGCGGGGGCTTGTGCGGTTTTGGCGGGCCCCGGGAACGAGGTCCCGGACCGGGAAAGGGGGGGGTCGTATTTGTGGCGGGGGGAGGTTTAGGAAAAGGCGGGGAAGGTTTGTTGACGGGGGGCAAGCAAGAGGTCGGGGAGGCGGGGAAAAGGGTTTTAGGGCGGTGGAAAGTAACAGACCCGGGCGGTTTCACGGGTTTGGGGGAAGGGCGGAACACTTTAGGAAGTCTTTTACCAACGGGGGTATACACAAAGGGGGTCCGGGGGAAGGCCGGCAGGAAGGGGCCGGGCCCAAAATGGAGCAGTGCCCGGCAATGACCAAAATTTCCGGCGCACTGCCCTTTAAAATTTTAAAACTGGGCCCCCCCCCGCGCGCCCCTAGGGGGAGAAACCCCCCGCCAGGAGACCCGGGACAGGGCGAGCAGGGGCCCCGGCCGGGTAAAATGAAAGCCGGGGGGGGACGAGACATGAGCGGACCCCAAAAAAAGACGTGCGGGGGCGGGGCCGCTGGGAGCAGGGGCCGGACGGCCTGCGACCCGGGGGCATTGGGTTTTTTCCGGGGCCGGGCCCGTTTAAAAGATTTTTTATTTTTGTTAGCTCATACCCAGTGTGACAGGGCCATGATGAATGGGTAATACCCCGAAACACGTCGCTGTTTATACTACCTGTGCTTGCTTGTTCGATTTTAATGGATGCTGCAATAAAAGTTTGAAATTTTACTATCGGCCACTGGATTGCTGGACAACCTTTTCTTTGTTGCTTCTACTCCTCCTTGCCTGGAGGGTCCGTGCAGTCTACATTACAAGCGGTGAGCTGAATTTTTTGTGTGTGTATGGAGTTGCTGTTGGCTTTTTTCGTGCTCCCGCTTGGGTCCTAAAGGTTTTGATTAACCCTATCTGCTAATAAGGATACGTTTTGCAGCTGATACAATATCTAAATATAGGACCATAGATATGGCCACATTACCTATGTTATCAAGACAATAAAAAGCAGCACAGGTATTTGATGATCCAGATATTACTGATCAACAACATCAGGATTTACATTTACTACTGAAAAAGTTGGAGAAATGTTCAATTCGTGAACTGAAAGTTTGGTGGGACCTGAAAACATCGAATAAATATGTGCAGAAACAAATGATACCTCGTGGTTTAAGGGTTAAGAAGTTTCCCACTACTGTCTATTCTGATGTCTTTTCTGCCGAATGGAATCAGATATTGAGCGATTGCTCAAATCGGTTAATGCAACTTATTGTCAAATATGAAGCACAACAGTTGGAGACTTTGGCAAGTGAGAGTGCAACTCTGGAGTCTAGTCTTAATGATTATAAATCTTCTGCTCAATATACCAAAGAATTTGATCGCATCCAAAACACTCTTTCTACCATGGAATCTGCTATAATGGAAACAAAAAAGAAAAAGTTTCAAAGGGACATTGCAGACTATGAAAATGATCGAGTCTATAGTTGGTCCAATAAACGTGGGTCGTCTGACTTTCCTAAATCTATTTTACGCAATAATGGTCGGACTTTCCGGAGGTACACACGTAAAAATAAAAAGGTCAGCTTTGATTCTGAATCTTCAGATATGGGAGAAACATCTGACGACAATACCAGCATTGCGTCTAATGATACAAACACGTCACACGGCTCTATCCCTAATTCTGTACCAAAAAACGATCGATCAGGAGAGGTGGCAGGAAGCACACCAAGCGAGGTCAGGAAAAAGACAAGGACCACCAGATAATTATGACGGACAATATTGATATCACTAATCTATCAGATGTGTCTCTTGCTCCTGATCAACAAAGAGTTCTCAAATTGGGACTTAATTTTGCAGTTCAACAGCCTTTTCATCTTTTTTTCTACAGTTAAGACCATAAATAAATTTGTGAGGGACCTCACGGTTAGGAGACATTTCTTGAATAATGATGATTCAGATTCTAGATGTATAGCTGACAGTGATGTTAATGAACTCTCTGGCAGGAATTTCCATGAACAAATGTCTTTGCTTTCCTTGCAGGAGTTGGCGTCTGAGAGCAACAGGTCAGATACATCTGCGATTTCTCCTTTTTCATATAAAGGTAAAAATCCATACTATTATCTTTTACAATCACGTATTGACTGTATGAATACATTTCAGTCATTGGTGTTACAAGATTTAACTGCACTTCAGCAGTCGTTTCCATTTGTCCCTTCCAATTTGTCCACTAAGGACAGGAAAGCCCTTTGTGAGCTTCAAAATCTGTCACAACTAATATTCAAACATGCTGATAAAGGAGGGTCTATAGTGGTTATATCAAAAACATTGTATCAATCGCAGATGTTACTCTTGCTCTCAGATGCCAATACCTATTAGTTGCTACGTGCTAACCCTACTCTACTTTTCCAGGACCAATTGCGCTTTCTTTTACAGGCAGGTCAAGCATTAGGAGTAATTTCTTCCCCTATTGCAGAACGCTTATTTGTTACTGATCCTATTGTTCCGATTATTTACGGTTTACCCAAAGAACACAAAAAGTAGATCCACCACCAATGAGACCAATTGTCTCTGGCATTGGATCCCTTCTCGAGCCAATATGTGAGTGGGTGGATTTCCATCTTCAGCCTCTGGTAGGCCGTATTCCAGGGTACCTTAAAGACACTAGAGATGTCCTTCAAAATATGGAAAATATTGTGTGGCAGTCCCACTTCTCTGTATACTTCCATACCACTGGACATCGCTCTTTTGGCCCTTCAATTTCATTTTTCCCAATATAGTAATTTTTCATCAGATTTACAACAATTTTTGTTGATGACTGTTAATTTCCTTATGACTCACAACTTTTTTCTGTTTGAAAACATTTTTTATTTACAGTTGTGTGGGGTTTCTATGGTGGCCAAATTTTCTCCTTCTTTAGCTAATTTGGTTATGTCCTGGTTTGAACACATGTACATTTTTTCAGATGCTAATCGGTTTATTTCTGACGTCCAGTGGTATGGGAGATACATAGATGACATGTTACTCATATGGCAGGGGTCATCGGATAAGGTTATCTCCTTTATAGAATTTCTTAACAACAATCCTTTAAATTTAAAATTCACCATTAATTCTCACACTCTGAAATATCCTTTTTAGATCTAATACTTACAGGGATTCCTGGTATACAGGTCCAGACCAAGACGTTCCGTAAACCCATCAGTGGTAACACCATCTTACATTACCACAGCCATCACCCGAAACATACGCGTCTATCTATTGCGATTGGAGAATTGACACGAGCCAAACGCAATTGTTCCTCTCAACATAATTTTACAGTTGAGTCAAATAACATTAATCAACGTCTGCTGGCTCGGGGATATCCCAGTTGGGCTATCAATCGTGCCCAAAATATTGTTAACAAAAAGGATCGTCGTTCCTTATTTATCCCCAGCAACGTGTTCAAAATGTTTCTAAAATTCCTACTTTGGCTGTAGAATACAATGTCTGTTTTCGGAGATCAAAAAAATAGTATACAAATACTTACCGGTTTTATTTGAAGATGACCTTTTGAAATACATTTTATCCCAAGGATGCAGAGTGGTTGTGAAGAGATCTCGTACTATCGGGGATCTGATTAGTTCAAATCTTTTCTGCTCCACTTCTGCATCTGACAGCAATTGGCTTAGACATCAGGGCTACTATAAATGCGGGGCATATCCCTGCAAAACGTGTCTTTTTTCCAACGTTACAAAAAAGTCACAGGGTCGACAATATCAGATCAGACAATTTCTAAACTGTAACTCAATGTCCGTAGTCTATATTGTGGAATGCATCCAATGTCATCTTTATTATGTGGGGTCAACTATCCGTAAGTTTAAGACACGGGTGTGCGAACATCTTAATTATATTAATAATCCTGGCACCCGCAATATTTCTAATGTTGCCCGTCATTTTATAAATGTTCATCAATCTAATACCAAATTTTTCTGAGCTTTTGCTATTGAAAGAGTGTCACTAAACAAACGAGGAGGTGATCCTATTTACTCATTACGCAACCGTGAAGCGTATTGGATAGTAACTTTTAATACCTTATGGCCAAAGGGGTTAAATATTCGCAATGAGATTTTATACCATTACTAGTTGTTTATTATATGTATTATGCTTTTTCATATTTCTGCTAGTGTTTTGGTATTTCTATACATCTATCAGATGTTTATTATATGTACTTTGTTTTTCCATATCTTTGTTATACATTTATTATATTTCATATCTCTGTTAGTGCTTTAGTATTTCTATACATTCATTGGCAGTTTCCTGTTTTCCTTTGTTATTTGGGTCAGTATTTCTTTCTGCTGTTTTATGTATTGTTTTTATGCTCCACTGTGTTCCTGTTCCTTAAATCTGCACATGCATACAGACTGCCGCTCCTGGATAGCGCCACTGGCAGGTGCGCTGTTCCGGTCTCACAGACTATGGCCCCGGGCGCTGTCGCCCATGCGCGATGAGTGGAGTTGGTGTCTGGCTTCTGCACAAGCGCCGGCGTTGTTTCCTGCTATCGGCGTGACCGGAGGCGAATCATGTTGCTGGCAGTGGCATGTTCAGATGCTTGGTACAGGTGAGCTGTCTTTGATATGATTATTATTTCTATATAAGATTAGCTCATACCCAGTGTGACAGGCCATGATGAAGGGGTAATACCCCGAAACGCGTCGCCGTTTATACTACCTGTGCTTGCTTGTTCGATTTTAATGGATGCTGCAATAAAAGTTAGAAATTTTACTATCGGCCACTGGATTGCTGGACAACCTTTTCTCTATGTCCCCACCATACCTGTACATGACCAGTTACACCACATTATCCCCCACCATACCCGTACATGACCAGTTACACCATATTATGCCCCCACCATACCTGTACATGACCAGTTACACCACACTATGCCCCCACCATACCTGTACATGACCAGTTACATCACACTATGCCCCCCACCATACCTGTACATGACCAGTTACACCACACTATGCCCCCACCATACCTGTACATGACCAGTTACACCACACAATGATATGCAATGAAGCAGCAGTGATATCTGGATATTGCAGATGTCACTAATGTTACAGATTGTATTTCTGTTCCACACTTATAACCAAGAGTCTTCTGGCCCTGCTGTCTCTCCAGCTGCTCCTAATGGTCACTCTTAGGAATTACTTGGCTCACAGTTTTCACGAAAAATATATTTGCAAAATTAATTAACTTTTTAATTAACTTGGTATCTTAACTGTATAATGTGTAATTCTTAGGACCAGATATTTTTTAGTATATTCTGAATTAAGAGAGGGTGTACTTTCTTTATGTCATGACTGTACATTAACCATTACATTAAAGCCACCTGTCTAATATTTTGTAACTTCTTGTTCTGCCTAACTATTTTTCAGACCTGAAGGCATAAATACACAAGACCTCTAAGGACCATTGGAGGCCAGGTCAATACACTGAATTTATCATGTTCCTCAAATTATTATGGAACAATTTTTGCAGTGTGGCTCAGGGTATTTTCCTGCTGAAAGAGGCAACTGCCATTGAAGGATCCCATTGCTATGATAGGGTGGACTTGCTCTGTAGCAATGCTTAAGTAAGTCATGCATTACATGTTTAAAGGAGTTTTTTTTAACTACAATGATTAGCTTTCAACATGTAGGGAAAGTTAAGTAAAGAATTTTACTAAATATATTGTTGATATTGCCCTATTCAAGAGATTTTATCTGCTCTGAGTACACACAAGTGCCTCTAGGTTACTGTCCTTTTCTCCCACCCTGATTAGACAGAGAGCCGAGTGTGACGTTGCCATGGTTGGATGGAGCAGAGTCTATCTCTTACAAGATTAGATTGTTTGCCTTTGATAAGCACTTGTTTTCACTCATTGGGGCTTTTTAACTTTGTTTACTACAGATTAAATCTCCTGCAGTTATATCACTGTAACCATCAGCTGGTTAAAGAGGAGCCAAATATGCTAATTACTGCTATAGACCTACCCACAGCCTGAGCAGGCAGTGTGAGTCTGAAGCTGCCTGTGACTCTGTGAGAAAACTCATTTAAGTAGTAACCTTATGAATGCCAAGACCCAAATATTTTCAACTGAACATTGAGAACATCATACTGCTTCTACTGGCTTTCCTTTATTCCATACAGCCTGGTACCAAAAGAAAATGTGTTTTATGAGACCAGGCCACTTTCTTCTGTTGCTCCATGGGCCCTGAGTGGTAGGCACTTTTGGCATTGTATTTTGTCAGCATGAGCACTATGACTAGTCTGTGGCTATGGAGCCCAATACACTGTGTGTTCTGACAGCCAAAATGGCTAGTCTGTGGAATTACATCAGACAGGCCAGTTTCCACTCTGCATGTGCATTAATAATCCAAAGGTACCCATGATCATGTCACCAGTTGACCGCTTGTCCTTTCTTCGAGCACTTTTGGTGAATACTAACCAGTACATTCTGGGAAAACCCAACAAGACCTGCTGTTGTAAAGATGCCCTGACCCAATCATCTAGCCGTCACAATTCAGCCCGTTTCAAGGTCACTTAAATCCTGACACTTGCATCTCTCTCCTGTTTCTAACACCTCAGCTTCAAGAATTGAGTGCACATTTCCTTCTTGGTATATTCCACCCCTTGGACATTATTACAAGATAATTAACCTTTTTCACTTCTTGTATCAGTTTCTACCTTATGACTGATCAATGTATGTAGATGCACTATTCTGGTCATGACATATACAGTAGTACTGACAGTATACTTCTGACAGCATGTTTCTAATTACAGTGGCCCTTTAAAGGGTTGTCCAGTTTAATAAAATTACGGCTAAAGTAACCTGTCACATTGAACATGCTGCACAAAGTATGTTATAGAGCAGGAGAAGTTGAGCAGATTGATCTATAGCTTTATGGGGAAAGAAACTTGTAATTTATTCCTCTAAAACCCTGTTTAATCTGGATTAAGGAGTCCAGTAGGTGGGTTTAACAACCTTCTTTGTTTAATGATTTATAACTCATAAGACCGCCCACTGGACTCCTTAATTCAGAATAAGCAGGAATTTAAAGAAATAGATTACAAACTTTACTAAATCATTTGCAACAAAACTATGGGCCACATGTATGAATTCCGACGGGTCGGGGCGCACCTTTCCGCTAGTTTTCCGGCGGAATCTGCGCCTGATTTATGTCGGGGCCGGGGCGCGCTCATACATACAATGTAAAGTCCGCCGCGCTTCGCCAGTGTTTTAGGCGCAGTGCGGGTCCGAGGCGCAGTGCGGCGCTGCGCCTAGGATTCGGCGCTGGAGGTAGCGCACTCATACATGCGGGGAAAAGTCCGCCGCGCCTCCCCAGTGTGTGGGGCGCAGTGCGGGTCCGAGGCGCAGTGCGGGGCTGCGCCTATGATTCGCCGCCGGAGGTAGCGCACTCATACATGCGGGGAAAAGTCCGCCGCGCCTCGCCAGTGTGTGTGGGGCACAGTGCGGGGACATGGGCGCAGTGCGGGACTTAGGTGCCGTGTGGGGCTGCGCCGAAAAACAGTTCCGATGCGAGACAGGCTGGAGCGGCGAGAAATCATTCCAGATGTCGGTGCAGAGTATGAATCAAAAATCGCCTTTATAAAGGCGTTCAACATTCTCAGGAAAAGAGCTGAAACCTACAAAATAAAAAATACATAAAACAAAATCAATTTCAATATCCTAATTCAAGAATTAGGATATTGGAAATGGCGGGAAATACTGTATGTAATTCAAAATCAGACAAAGCTATTATGATTGGTCGCATAACGGCCAATCTGAATAGGAGCGGACAGTGAACCATTAAAACCCTATGGGTGTTTAGGAAAAAAAAAAAAAAAACAAAAGAAAAAAAAAAAAAAAAAAAAAAAAAAAAAAAAAAAAAAAAAAAAAAAAAAAAAAAAAAAAAAAAAAAATAAAAAAAAAAAAAAATAAAAAAAAAATAAAAAAAAAAAAAAACAAAAAAAAAAAAAAAAAAGTTTTAGACAATCAGAATCCACGGCGGATAGTTCAAAATACTGTAAAAAATTATTGAAAAGAGCTGATTGGTTAAGCTACCGGGACTTGGCTAGCTCATGCCAATCAGAATAGGAGCGACAGAGACCCATTAGACTCTTGGAGAATTATTGACCAATCAGATTTGCAGAGACAAAGACCCTTTCTAGTCTATGGGAGAAGTTTCGACCAATCAGAATCCACGGCGGGACTAATTCAAATTACCAGTAAAAGACAGAAAAGAGCTAGATTGGCTGAGTAGGGGTGCGTGGCTAACCCTGGCCAATTCAGAGCGCGGAGCTACTTCTCCCATTATAGTATTATGGAGAGAGGCGCTCTGAAATCTCGGCACTCAGCGCCGTGCGGCTTGAAGTATTATATAAAAAAAAAATCATTTTTATTAAGTTGTCAAAACATTATCAGATAAAGAGCAGAACCTTCTTTACTAATAAAGCAGTTAATAACCTCGAAACAACTCGTTTGTCGCCGAGACCGGCGATACTTTAGGGAATTGCATAGAGAAATGCGGGAAATACAGTAATTCAAATTGTTTAAGATATTCTTTCAGTGTCAGGCTTAAACCAGCCAATCTGGAATGGAGCTCAATGTACCATATATACTAAGGAGAAAAATTGACCAATAATATTCAAAGGCGGGACAGTTCAATAATACAGTTAAAATGCAGAAAAGAGCTGAATTGTGGTTGAAGCGGCGGGGGGCTGTCCAGCTTAGCCAATCACGAGCGCCGAGCTCTTTTCTCATAGAGTTTATGTGGAAAGAAATGTATGTTGCGCGCTTTGTTGATTGGCTAAGTTAAAAGAGGTTGCGTTATTTGGACCACTATGGTGGAGGCGTGTGACGCTCCTATGGGTTTTCTTATGCACATCTGAAATCAAACTGTACATGGCGTAATCAAATTATACTCTACAGAAGTATGTTACCGATGTGTATTATAAAACGAATTGTTAATTGGGGGTAACGAAAAAAAAATATTAAATCAAATAAAATCATTTTATTTCTTATTTCGTTGCTCAAATACTATTGTCTTGGCTATCGATATATAAAAGAGAGAAATTAAATCATGATTTTACTTGATTTAATATTTTTTTTCGTTACCCCATATTATCATCGTTTTATATACACATGGAAACTTCTGTAGTGTTAAATTTGATTCGGCCATGTACAGTTTTATTTCAGATTGCATTTAGAAAACCCATTAGAACGTCGCTCGGCTCTCCCATTGAGTCCAATAACGCCGTCCTCTTTTAACTTAGCCTACACAGAGCGCGCACGAAGAATTTCTTTTCCACCATAGGAACTCTATGAGAAAGTAGCTCGAGCTCTGAATTGCTAGATGGACGAGCCCCCGTCCGCTTCAACCAATCAGCTGTTTCTGCAATTTTTACTGTTATTTTGAAACTGTCCCGCCTTTGAATATGATTGGTCAATTTCTTCTTTCATAGGATATAATGGACTTGTCGCTCTATTCTGATTGGTCTATTTCCCTCCATGGTTATAATGGGACTTTGTCGCTCCTATTTGTTTGGCTGGTTTATGGCGACAATGAGATTAGCTTAAAACAATTTGGAATTACTGTATTTCCCGGCGATTCTCTCATTGCAATTCCTATGTTGCGACTGGTCTCAGTGGACAAACGCGTTGTTCGGGTTTTTAACTGCTTTATTTGTAAAAGAAGGGTTTTGCTCTTTATCTGATAATGTTTGACACTTACTAAAAATGAATTTTTTATTTTAATGACTTCATTGCCGCACGGCGCTGAAGAGCCGAGATTTCAGAGCGCCCATCTCTCCATAGCTATAATGGTGAAGTAAGCTCCGCGCTCTGATTGGCTGGGTTAGCAGCACCCGCTAGCTCAGCCAATCAGCTCTTTTCGTCTTTTTACTGTATTTTGAATATCCGCCGTGGATTCTGATTGTCTAAAACTTCTACATAGGACTAGAATGGGTCTTTGTCTTCCTAATCTGATTGGTCAAAAATTATCATAGGCTAAATGGGTCATTTGTTGCTCCTATTCTGATTGGCTGAGCTAGCCAAGTCCCCTGTAGCTTAACCAATCAGCTCTTTTCAGCATTTTACAGTATGAGCGCGCCCCGGCCCCGACATAAATCAGGCGCAGATTCCGCCGGAAAACTAGCGGAAAGGTGCGCCCCGACCCGGTGGGATTCATACATGTGGCCCTCTGTTTCTTTGATGTATATTACTACACATAGACTCTATTCAATACTCACTACTTAATCTAACCTGATCCCTGTATTAGGTACAAGGGGTTGTCCCACCATAGACTTTTATTATCTATGATTAGTGATGATCGAACCCTAAAAAGTTTGAGTCGAACTTGTTTGGGTTAATTTTTATACCAGTATAGGTGAGGAGAAGCTGTTATTACCATCCATAACAGTACACCAACACTAAGCGCATTATACACCGGGCACAACACATTGAAATGCGCCTAAAAATTTATTGGTAGTTTATGTAAGGCGCCTATCGAGGTGTATTGCGCACGGAGGCACATGACATATCATTAGTAGTTTACAGGCAAAGATGCATTACATAAACTAGTCACGATATGTAATGCGCCTCGGCGCGGAATGCGCCTCAATAGGCGTATTATATATACTAGCAATAATATGCTATGTGCCGCGATTTGTGCAATGCGCCTAAAAAGGCACATTATGTTTACTATGCAAGGTATACCAGTTCTTTGAGAGTGTTTCGTACTTTCAGGCGCACTTTGCACTGATTTAATACACCTAAAAACTATTAGAATAGTCTGTCAAACACGATGTAGAACGCAAACATTTACACGAACAGTAAAATGTTCAGTTCGGCTCCAGTTCTAAAAATCGTGAAGTTCAACTTGAAGTTAACTTTTCTCGAATGGTTTGATCAACACTACCTATGATCAATAGCTGATGGCCGGGACCCCCACAGATTATTAAAATGGGGTCTCTGAGTCCCTTTATTTTCTCACTGTGCTCGAACAATGAGGAAGGGTTTGTCCAGAGTAGTGGTTGAACCTTCACACATCTGCTCCGCTCAAAGCCTAAGTGACCAACGAAGATAGCTGAATATAAGTCTCAGCTCAGGGCTCCAGTTTTAGCATTTAATAGAGGCCCCAAAGGTTGGAAGTCCAGCAGTCACACATTTGTCACCTATTCTGTTGATAGGTGATAAAAATCTCTAATGGGATAACCCCTTTAACTACGTAATAGTAACTATAACCATGATTGATGAATATAAGAGTTTAGAAGTAGAGATTGCAGTGCTATCACCGATAGTTTTGCATGCACGAGATAAGACATAAGAGTTTGTAATGCAGGTCCACATTTTCACAGGCAATTTACCTTACGTGTTTCACACTGTTGCGGCATAGGTAGTATGATTTTGTGATAAGTCATGAGCTGAGAACAGTTTGCAATCAGTTTCAGTACAGGGAGGGGTTGATTAGTTATGCGTTTTAGTATTTTTTATATTTCAGTCATGGTTTTCTCCTTTCAGCTTTTGCATATATCAATACTGTATAAACGAGATGAGCAGGTTCTGTGTACTGCTGGCAATGTAACCAATGTTGTCTTAGGAACTGTACTTGGCATTCATTATAATGGAGTACTTTAATGAAGAATATGTAATGAGATGAGTGCAGCATTTGCAGGGTGTGCTTGTACCAGGTGACATTGGGCGTGTATTTCATTTGATTTATATTAGTTGGAGAGGATAAAATGACAGACTTGGTGATGGATTACTATTGACTCCTATAGTATTATATTAATATCTTCTGTGTAAACCTCCACTATAGCTCTTGCAAACAGGCCTTGAAGAACATTGTAAAGGCTTTGAAGTCATGGTCTTGAAGAACAAGTTAAAGGGAACCTGCCACATTGAACCTTCTATCTTATCGGCGGGCAACATGTTATTGAGCAGGAAGAGCTGAGCAGATTGATATATAGTTTTGTTTGGAGAGATTCAGCAGAAGATGTAATTTATTCTTTTAACTTAATGCTTACTCTGTGTTAAGGTGTCCAGTAGGCGGTCTTATCAGTGACTGTATGATAATACCGCCCACTGGACTCCATAACCCAGGACAGGCATTAAGTTAAATGAATAAACTCCAAGTTCTACTGAATCTTTCCCCACAAACCTATGTATCAATTTTCACAGTTCCTCCTTCACGCTGTCTGTAAATTAGATATCATATTCAATGGGACAGGCTTCCTTTAAAGGAGTTATACGGGAGTTTAAAAATTTCATAGAACACTATAAACAGTGTTTACATTGAAAAGTAAAGATATTCCATTGCCTTCATGTATTTCTTTTGCCTTCTTATTCATTTATTATAAGATCTACTTTTTGCAGTAAAACTTTCTGCTTGTGGAAGTGTCAGTAGTTCTTTAGCAGCGCTTTCCTACAAATCCCAGAATGCATTGCAGTAACAATCTAGGATTTCCCTGTACCCACCCCCTAATAATCTTAGCACTGTTCAGCCCTGCTCTGTACACCCTTACATCATCATTTTCAAACAGATACATCTCATGCCCCTTGCATCTCTGCTGCAGTTCACTTCTTGGTTGCCTGCAACAGGCTGTGCATAGTACAGTGCACCAATCACAGTTTGTAACATGGTAAAAAACATTATTTTCTCATTTTATAATATATATAATACATGTACAAATATATAATTTGGTTTAAATATATATATGTATGTGCAGGTACACAGCTATCCCATAATTGTAACTTTGATTGCTGTGTACAGCTTTCCTGTACACTGGATACCCTATCTAGCATCTAAGAAAGGTGGGTGATGTCAAATCTCACACAGCAATTGGTTTTTGATCATAATAATGAATGCACCTAGACTCTGGTAGCTGGCAGTGGTAAATCACTATGCAAACATATTTATCACTGCAAGTGTGTATGTGCCTACATTAGTGTTAGTGTGTAAGCTTCTCCCCCCTTCAGCTCTGTACTTGCTGTCATGATTATATTCCTGTCAGTACCTCTGTTTACATAAGTAACTATGTAAATGGTCCTAGCACACATTTGCCCTGTACATACTCCCCCAGGCTTTGTACTGCTGTCCGTTGCTATAATTACTAATAGTGATTGAAGCAGAGCTAACAAACAATTCCCTCTCCTCTGAGATTACTCCTGCTGCTTAGACTGGTAGGACAAAAAGACCTCACTCTATGCAGCCAGATCATTCTCTGCTCAGGTCACACCCACTACAGGGAGTGTTCCTGAACTGAGCCTGGCTTCAGCACACCCACTAAGTGATGACAAAACGTTCATTCAGGCCATGCGATCAATGTACATCACATGGTTTGCAGGGGATATGGGGCAAGGGAGGACAAGGCTCTTCAGCTGCAACTGCACAGCAGAACAGTTAAATCATTTTTAATAAGTATCAATTACAAAGTTCAATATAATAAAGTTGTGAGCCCTATAACAAGTAAAATGAAAGTCCTGGAGAACCCCTTTAAGACCTGGTTCACATCTGTGTCTGTGTCCTGAACCTTCATCGCAGAGGCAGCCTTAGTTCTTTGAAATGATAGATACCAAGGGTACCTAATGGACCACATTGACTACTGTCATGGTGCACGCCTGTCATGGTGCACGCCTGTCATGGACTGTAGTCATGTCTGTGCCTCTACTAGTGTCCCCGCTACTGAATACTTACCTGCCCCGGCTCCTGTCCCATCTAAGGCGCCAAAGGCAACGTCCGCCGGCAGCTCTTACTCACCGGTCCTTGCACCTGCTTGCTCTCGTCCTCTGTGGCTGCCTGTGCGCACACGAGCGCCTCTTATGGTTTGCACATGGCAGCCTTCTGCTATTTAAATGGAAAGTGTCCCAACTTCCTGCTCTTTGACCTGTGACCCCTGGCTGTAAAAGGAACTTCCTGCCCTTGCTCCTGGTCATACATAGAGCTTGACCCCTGGCTGGTGTCTACCTGCTGCCATACCTGCATTAACCCTGCGCTTCCTAAAGCATTATCTGCTGTATACCTGCTGCTGCACCAGTACATTACCTGATGACTATCTGCCGTTGTACCAGTCTGTTACCCACCTGGGACCTGCTATCTGTCTACGGCTACACCTGCTGTCCTTGCCCTACGTTTCGGCTGTCACCGTGGGTCACCACCTATTCCATCTAGCCCCTGGTGATCACAGAGGATCCACAACCATAAATCAGGTGCATTCTATACTAATATTATGTGCATGAAAATTGGCATTTACATTCCAAAATTCATACATGTCGCCCTTAGTGTCTATTGCTCCTTAAAGAGAAATCTACGCAACTCCTTGAACATGGAGTAGGTTTCTAGCTTAATTTTCTGAATTTACCGGATAAATCAGTGTAAATGTGTCAGGTTGTACAAGGCCACAGCCCTTTCTTATAAACTCCATCAACTTTTTAAAAAAATGTTGAGTTTGGCGTAAAACTGCTCAAGACTCGAACATTTTTGCGCAAATGTGGCTTGTGCAAAAATGTGCAATTCCCCCTCTCTCCCAGAATGCTGGTGTAAATTACCTTATAGATTGCCCCCATAGTACTCTATATGTGAACATAGTTTTACAAATACAATGCAAAATCTGTAAGAAAATACCAATGGTTGAAAGGAAAGACTTTTCTGGTTTTCTTATCATTCATTTTTTATTGTAAAAAATTAAACCTGCTCTCACTGAACATCTCTACGCCTAAGCTATCAGGTCAATCAAGTTTGACAACATTAGTAGAGACTCAAAATGGGATAATTTATGTGAGGTACTATTACACAATACTGATAAATGGTGTTATTCACAAGCTCACTGTGTCCCATTGGAAGAGGTGATAAACAGGTCTTTGACTATATTATATTCAATTAGCATTATATACTGCATAGATATTGAATCTTTAACATGAGAGCAACCACTGTGCAGCATTATCTTCTTCCTAGGCAGAAACTTTTTGTGTCACCAATATGACTTCTGTCTCCAATTTTTTTAACCATCAAAAAGCTGCATGTTCTCCAAAATAGAGCCAATGAAACCTACATTTCAGCTTACCAGAAAAAACCCTCACTCAGGTCCATAGATGGAAAAATAAAAAAGTAAAGGAAAATTTTAAAATTAAAAATTTTTGTTTTTTTTTTTAAAGCAGCAAATTGTAGTGAAACTCAAACAATTTGGTGTCAGCGGAGTTGTACCTGCCTGCAGAGTGAAGATATTTACATGGCACAGTTAACTCCATGAAAATGTTGGTCAATTATTGTCCTGCTTCACACATTTCTGAGTTATCGTAGTGATAATTGCTCAGTGTTAACAAAAGTGAATATCAATTTTAAAACTCTTGGTTACTACCTATTGCGATGCCAGAAAAAATTTGTAAATGCTGCTCCGTGACCTTTACACATTGCTACTACACAGCCTTTACATGGTATACACTGTGTGCTCTATTGGGGAATATTATCTTGTACTAGATCTGGAATGTGTGCACATATATTTAAACATATACACTATATAATACATTAATACACACATATTAATGTGTAATAGTAATTAATGCAGTCCACTATACCATGACTGGATAACACCACCAAAATGTGAATGAATAAGACCACTATACCATGACTGGATAACACCACCGTACTGTGAATTAATAAGACCACTATACCATGACTGGATAACGCCACCATACTGTGAATGAATAAGACCACTATACCATGACTGGATAAGGTCACCATACTGTGAATTAATGAGACCATTATACCATGACTGAATAACACCACCAAAATGTGAATGAATAAGACCACTATACCATGACTGGATAACACCACCAAAATGTGAATGAATAAGACCACTATACCATGACTGAATAACACCACCAAAATATGAATGAATAAGACCACTATACCATGACTGAATAACACCACCAAAATGTGAATGAATAAGACCACTATACCATGACTTAATAACACCACCAAAATATGAATGAATAAGACCACTATACCATGTCTGGATAACACCACCAAAATGTGAATGAATAAGACCACTATACCATGACTGAATAACACCACCAAAATATGAATGAATAAGACCACTATACCATGACTGGATAACACCACCGTACTGTGAATTAATAAGACCACTATACCATGACTGGATAACACCACCAAAATGTGAATGAATAAGACCACTATACCATGACTGGATAACACCACCAAAATGTGAATGAATAAGACCACTATACCATGACTGAATAACACCACCAAAATGTGAATGAATAAGACCACTATACCATGACTGAATAACACCACCAAAATATGAATTAATAAGACCACTATACCATGACTGGATAACACCACCGTACTGTGAATTAATATAAGGACCACTTACCATGTTGGGTAACCCACCAAAATTAAGAAAAAGACCCC